>VMBQ01007194.1:0-25101 GCA_007657795.1 Dreissena rostriformis | reverse complement strand
TCCATAGTCTATAGTAAAGGTAACAAATATATTAATCAACAACATGGAGGAAATAATGGCCAGAAATGTCTTGAAGGTCTGCAAAGCCAGCTCATAAGGCCACATTATTTTGGTCTATGACCTCATTTATTACAATAATCAGACCCACCTCTGATGCTTTGGCCTTTGGTGCTCATTTTGGAACCAGGAAAGCTTGAAGAGGAGACGCTTTCAGCAATACTGGATGGCTCCTTTCTAGAATCACCCCAATCTTTATCTGCCAGAAAAGAAAAATCCCATGTTAATACAATGTATCTTTTATTTATCGTGTTTTGCTCATGCAAACAGTTTTTATATTTTTTTTAATTAAGCAGTTCACAAAATGATCATTCATAAGTCATTAACTGAAGTAACCACCGCCTCAAAGGCCACCAACTGCTTGAACGGCCTAATAAGGGTTCAAACCCACAGCATTTAGATATTGTGGTCAAAAAGTGCATTAATGCAATCCAAAGGTGTAATATAACATATGAAGAAGTGAAACTCCAGAAGCTGCAGCAGTATTGCAGTTTTATCATACACACCACTGTGGTCCTTTATTTATGGCAAGGAACCAATTGCCAAAACGGTACAGTACGGCACAAAACGAAACAACATATACACATAGTAGAATAAAGCTGGGGTCACCGCCTTGGAACGGTCAATGCTAAGCATTGGGGGTTTAAACCAGTTAATGAGCGCTCAACCTCACACTTGGCCCAGCAATATTCATGATACATATAAGTGTAAATAAAATTTAACCTCATAGCATTGCAACTCAAATTAAACAGTAATAAAAGGGAATTAAAACGCATTCAATTTAATTACTATTTTATTACTCAATGGTTGAAAGGAGACCAGAGCAACAGAGTTACAACTTTTTGAGGCACGATGAAATGAAATTACTAACACGCATCAACTACATCCCTTCTTTTTACGAAAAGATTTAAGAATATAGCATCATATAGTTAATATTTCAGATCATCATCGCGCACCTACAGGAAGAAGCAGCAATATTGGGTGTAAAAGATCCAAATTACCTACTTGATTGTTTATGTGACAGTTATATACTTAAATGCAAATGAAAATGATTGTTATACCTAAAAAGAATTACCGTACAGACTGAGGCGATAATTTATCAAAATGAAAAGTATACTAGCAATGATAAAAAAAATGGGGGCTGCGTGATATATACACGCGTATATTATTCAAAATAAATAAAACGAAGCTTAAAAATAAATCGATCAAGAAACTACTCAGAGAGAACAAAATAAAATATTAATAAAGTTGAACTATATAAACTCGAGTACATGTACCTATCATGTAGCTAAAACTGTGTAAGTTGTTCGGAGCGATGACGTATTTAGGAGCGATGCCACGATGACGTCACCAGTAACAAAATTAAGCATTATTAAAGCGGCTGTACTAAATAATCGAAATACCAACGATTTTAAATATTAATAAAGCGGTTGAACTGTATGATAGAATTACCAATAAAACCAGCTATGCTTATCTAACATTATAGAAGCAAACATATTAAATTGTCATTATATTAATTATTCCAAATTTTAAGAGGAGAAAGATATAGTGAATCGAAAACTAACAAGCATGTGTTTTTCAGTACATCAGTATCATATACCTTTGATAAAAAGGAGCTGATTAAATTAAAAAGTGTATTACTAGCATTTGCTTTAAGATATTTACATTAACAAACTTAAATGATAGAATTTAAAAAAAAGTACTCGTAAAACTAGTAAAATAATGTGCAAATTTACTTGTACATGTAATACATTTTGTTTTATTTATCTGAAATAAATATTTTATATTAACCTGTAGATCGTTCCGATGTGTCTTCATATAATTTCTTCTGCAGTTGACCAGTCATTGAATATTGATACAGAGCGGTTCCCGAAGTGATGTACAGGCAGCCCATGCTGTGTGTTACACCACGGCATCGGTGGGGTAAATATACAGTCATCTTTTTGGAGATAATTCCGTTCTTGATTAAATAAAATTCCACCCCATGAATATCATCGTCATCGATGGTAACGACAACTTCATCGAGGCTCACCTGGCTTAAGTCGAATGCAAAGGTTGACATGCCCAGATAAAATATTCCATTGAATGCTTTATCTATCAGTTTTATTCGTTTATTATCGCGGTCAACAACAACTGTGGTATCATCAGTACAAACACTTATTCCTCTTATTGAACAATCGCTTTCGTCTTCCTTTACTTTCATAATTATGGTTGCTGCTTTCGAACTTGCAATAATTATATTGTTTGGGTTGTACTGGGCTAATTCGCATAAGCTGTACAATGAAGATAAGAAGTGCATAATATCTTGACGAATATCTATTTTCATTGAATATGCATGTACCTCGCGTAACTGATTTAGCATATCAGTTGACGCCGATAGTTCGTGAGAACATTTTTGTTGGGCTATGAATGACAAACTTGCATCTTTGTGTCCAATTTCCTGTACAACATCAGTAAGGGATTTCATTTCACCAGTTTGTTTCATACAGTTGTTTATATCCCTTTGAATTGATTGATACAACCCTTTGTGTAATAATTCAAGTTCCGCAATCGTGTTCTTTTCCAACTTGTCTAAGGCATCATTTATTTTCTGCCGCATACTTACTAGTGGTCCAAGTATCGTTTCATATGAATATTGTAATGTTTGTTTATTGGCCACTCTGTCAGTTTGCAGTTTGCTTATATGTTGAATCATAGTTGCAATGTCTTTAGTTATATTCGTCAGGTTAGTGTGTACTGAGTCTTCAACTACTTCGGAAATAAGCTTGACGCTGCTGCATTGCCTGTAAAAGAATTCATAGACTCCATAGTAAGTATATATACTTTAAAAGATATTTGATATTCTTTTTTATCAGAATGCTACACCAAGAATGGACGATTGGAGTACTGAAGCCTATTTTAAATTCTGATGACCCATATAGTACGTTTCCTCAGCTAAAGGGGTGTTGCGGCAGTTTATTTAACCGAGGATATATTTATAGCAACACCTGATGCTATTATCACGACCCAATATTTTTGTTATCCAAATCATCACAAATGACCGAGTTGGTTCATAATAGGTACACCTGTCAGTGGTTCGATCCCAGGTGCGGTTAACTTTTATTACTTCTTTTTTTTTCTTTCTTTTATTTCATTCTTTTTACTGGAGCTCTTTATTCCTGTTGTTTATATTAATCAATTTAAAGCATTTAATCACAAACTTCAAAACATGCCGAAATCTGTCAACAAGTCCCTGTGATTTAGGTCGAGTTTGTTACGGTATGGTCTTATGGTTGTGATTAAATATTGTATTATTGTCGTGTTTTGTTTTAAGCTGTTGTGATCCCAGTTAAGATTGTAAACAATTTTCAATGTTTATGCATATTTCTAGCAATCTATGTACCGGTACTTGGGTTTTGCCTAATTGCTGTATTTTATGAAATTTTACTCAAACGGAAGGGATGGTTATAAAAAATCTCTGTTAAAAGTGCGGTGACCCCCTTTTTTATTTTTGTTTTGTGTACAATACGTAAATGAACATATTTTAGCAGTTTTGCAGAAAGTTATTAGATATAACTTTTATTAATTCCATTTTTGTGGTTCAAATAGTAAAAAAATTACGTTTTTTGGGTGACATAAAACTTATAAAAATTAAATTTCTTAAAATTTAACTTGTGTTCTCCATTTGTTTCGTAGTTTGTGGTTTAATTAAATATTATATGATGTATCTTAGCTTACATAATATCAACATGTTGCCAATTTCATAGGTTATTAATCATTTTCATGCAATTAGAGATTTTTCAGTTTAAATGAAAAAGTACATGCTATAATGGTGAATAAAATCAAAACAAGGCCGGTGACCCTATGTTTTTATTTCATTTTTCATATGCTATTTGTATGAAGTACTTGAATATAAATTTTGAAAAAAATCTATAAGATGTAAAAAAAATCAGCAAAACTGCAGCAACATCCCTTAACATTATTCTAGACACAAGGTTACAATCATAATTTAAATGTATAATTGTGAACTTTATGAATGAAATTGATGTAAATACAAGAACGTCGATATACATTCTTGAAAAACCGCCTGTTTAGCGAGTAGAAATAGTCAAATGCATTGAACAATACCGGAAAATGTATCTATTTGGAATACAATGTTCAATAAGGCCGTCATGTTTGTTTGAGCACTTGACATGAGTTTCATTCGAATATTTTCGAATCAACCATGACCGCGTGCTCAGAATTGCCATCACAACTTTCGATTTCCGTTTTGCATTTTTGTTTAATTAGTCAAGTCTGACCAGCGTTCGCTAGTTTCAATATTGATTTTAATTATATTATTAATTTTATATGTATAACAAAATATTTCGTGTTCATAAAACAGGCACCAGAGAGATAAATTTCATATAATTATGTTTTCTTTAAAAAAAAAGAAATAGAATATGTTTTGCAACTAAGATAGGTTAAATTATTTTTTACCTTAAATACCGCAATATTATCAACTGTCATTTAGAGGTGTTTTTAAACAATATTTTGTCAAAAGTGTTCCATATAGGTGTAAAAAATCCATTCATCCAATTACGCTGCCTATTTTAGTAAGTTCTGCATTCAAAAGCACTGTTGGGGAGTTTTTAAGGCGACAGTCGATCAACTGTCACATTCGGGTAGACATTGCTATTGGATTTTCCCATAACGTTATGTCAATTTGTTCTATTTTAAAGCGATATTTTAAGTTTTTAAGCAAGCAATAGATTACAGTGATACGCGTCTTGAATGATTTTTTTATGAGTTTATATCTTTTTATATCGGAAATATATTTGTTAACAATGCCAGACAATGTTCACACTTCTCTCTTGCCATTTTGCGAATGGTTTAATTTATATAACCTTACGTAGGAATTTAGAAACAAAATACGTTTTCATAACTCACTTGTGTTTTTCTGGTACACACTTCAGACAGCACAACGTCTTGTGATCCTCGCAAAACAATGTAATGATTTGGTTGTTGTGATCCTGACACTGCGTGAGGATATCTACGGTTGTCTTGGCGACGGGCCATCTCTGCATCTCTCCACGCCCAACCAAGGAGTGCGTCTTAAACGTCAGGTCGTGTAGTGGTACGCAACTGTCACAATAACACTTCGAACACTGTTTGCAATAATGTGAGGCCTCCCTTTGAACGCCGTTCTGTTCACACACATAGCAACCATAGTCTAGAACGATGTCAGATCCATCTCGAAACGAAATACATGTATTCGTCCCGTCCGCCATATTGCTATGTTTCAGCTTAGCACACCAGCACTGATTTTACGCAATAGATACATGTCCTATACAATACCCGGTATATGCAATTAATCTTAAACACGCTTAAATGTAATCTATTGGTATTTCAGCATAACTATTTTTATCAACTCACCATTTCGAGTCTACTTCAAACTGGCTGAAAGTTTAAGGTACTTCCTAAATATGAAACGTGGCGTATGTGTAAAGTACTACACTCAACGAATCGTCTGATTACATGCTTGGTAAAGCAATTCATAGTGTACGATCTAAACGGTGTGGTTTACAGCCAGGCCTACGATCGATATAATAACACGTATACCTTAGATACGGTGGTACAGATGAGGCATGTGAATTTATTTAGGAATATCTAATTTCGACGACCTAGTGACTCCTACTCACGATTAAACAAAACGAGGTAACGAGATAATCAACTCCTGGGAACTACTTGGTAAGTTAAGGGGATATTTGCTGATTTCGGTGTATTATAGAATTTCATTTCACTGGTGGTTATATAAACATATTTTCATTAGTGGCTACGCCACTCGTGAAAATATACGTTTTTCTATAACGACGACTCGTCGAGAGAAAAAAATATTCGATTATTCATGGAAAGCAACATATTTTCTATTATTTTTTATGCTTATGTACAACAAATAAACAAAAATACGCGTAAAAAGCATACACTTCGTACGTTTGTGTATTATGACGACATTAAAATGTGTGCACAAATAATTCATAAATGAGTAAGGTGGGAAATAGTGTCATAATATGTGCGTCGTTTTAGATAAATGGCAGTTGTGTTGATATTTGTTTATGGATTTTTTGGGGAAATCGCGTTTTTGAATATTGTCCACACATTTGTCAGGAAAAGTCGCTTTAAAGGCACTTCAAAACGTGCTCATGCAGTGTTTTGCATGCCAGTTTTGACCATAGGGGCATTAATTAAACATTCTCGCGGTGTACACATCCGGCTCTTGAGCTGGTGTCTGTGAAAACCGGGCTTTAATGATTTTCATACAGTTTCATTTCAGATTAATCTGTGTAGTCCGCACATGCTAATCGGGGACGAAACTTTCCGCTTTTATGGATTTTTTCGTGTAACGGAAGTCTCCTTTAAGTTCTATAATATAGGCATGATTCACAGACTGACCTGGGACGACATTTTTTGCTTTTATGGATTTTTTCGGTTAAAGGAATTTTCTTCCAAAACAAGCAGAGGCTGAACATTTCCATGATTGCCTGTTCAGACTGCAGATGCTAACCTGTGACGGCTAATGTAAAGATTTGCTCGTTGGACTAGATATTCTCCTGTGGAATGTTTGCATCATTTTTANCCCCCCCCCCCCCACATTCTTAAAGGAATTGTCTTGTATTTTGTGCTTATGTTTTTCAATAATTTTATGTACAAATGGCGATTCTTTCCCTTTTTCAGCAAAAATAAAATTTTGCAGCATTTCGAGTTCTTACATTATCCCCTTTTCGTGTATATTCGGCCACTCAAGCCATACAAGTGACTGATTATACTGAATGAAAACAAGTTAAACACACGCACGCTGATAATGCGGATACTTCGATTACCGATGGCACTTCGAAAACAGAGAAAATCAAAAGCCACGCGCGAGAGGTAAGTTTCTCACTTTTTTTAAATTACATCCTAAAGATTAGTTTTTAAGACAAGGAGCATGGTCGAGTTGATAAATGGTGTATCCTTTTGTATAGGGAAAAAACAAATTCACGGAAAAATGGTAGATTTTTGCCTAAAAAATAGAAAATTCGGTCGGACAACATCATGAACTCGACAAACAATAAACATTTCAACAAAATAAAACTACTTAGAAATAGTGCATGAATATGTTTGCTATTCCAGCATGTAGGGTAATCACTGTGCTTCAAATACTGATTTTTTTTAAGTATTCCATGAAATTTAAACGAAGATAGAGCATGTTTTAATAGGTTATATTAATGAAATGAAATATATATCAGAAAAATATAATGCATTCATAAATATGGGGTCGCTAAATCTTTAGCAATACAATGAAACCATGTGAAAGAAAGATACTTTGAGTTGTATATTTGATTTACATTGATTTTGATAGAAATAATATTGCAGACACATGACATCAATCAATGAAAAGTTCCTTGCAATAAAACTATACTGTCGTAGGATTCATTGCGTTAAGTTTGATGTTACGTCAAAAAGCCCGACTACACTTTGTAACATGAAAACGACGTCAAAACGACGTCACATTTAACAACTCGACGTAAATTCAACACATGACGTTTGAAAACGCCTGGATATATTATGTTATATTATCATACCACTGCAATGATATCTTACTGTTGTAACGTTGCATGATATATATTTTTTGTTATCATGTTCAACAGGAAGTTCTTATATCAGTCGATGTGTTATATTACTAAGACTTAAAAAAGAAGTTATATTTATTGTAAAAAATAATCTGATTCATCAAAACAAACAATTTGATACCAAGATGTATTACATTTTATCCACGGAAAGCAACACAAACAGCAAAAAAACGTATTTTCCAAATATTTAAAATGAATGTGTAAATGCTGATGACGTCATGTTCGACAGGAAGTTGTTAAATCAGTCGATGTTTGGATGTAAGTCATTTTACTCGGAATGAACTATAAAGTCATCATGTTTAGTAAAATAAAATCAGATTCAACAAAACAAACACTTTGATACCAGGATGTATTATATTTTAGACACAAAAAGCAAGCAAAACAGCGAAAAACATATTTTACAAATATTTAGCGCAAGTGCTCATGACGTCATTAGTAACAAGTCAAACGTCAACGATCATATTCATTCCCGCTAAAAATGCAGCGTCGTAGCGATTTTGTTTTAATTATTTCTTTTAAAACGGGGACTAAGAGAGAGGTATGATAAACAGAAAAACAGGTTACTGCCTGATCTTTTTTGTAATATATCAGGCTCGGCACGAATAAAATAACGGCTCGGCAATATAAAGAAGTGAAACTCCAGCTGCTGGAGCTGTATTGAAATCTTATTAAAAACAATTAGTTGGTCATTTATTTATGGCAAGTGACCGATTGCCGAAACAGTACAAAACAGCCTCGCCGTAATATTATTCTAAGCCTTGCCTGATATATTACAAAAAGATCAGGCAGTAACATGTTATTCTCTATTTATACAATATTTTTAATATTATTCAACAGCTTGCGGTTAAGAATCAACACAATATGTTATCCACTAAATTATCATTTTCAGAAGCCACGATAATAACAGGCTTATCTCGAATAAGCGATAATCTGTTCTTTCTTAGCGGTGATTGTATGAGCCGAGTCATGGGAACATGGGTCTCAATCTATATGCGGTCAGCGTAAATCCAGACCAACCTGCGCATTTGCCCGGTCTGGTAAAAAGCTACATCGTGCGCTTCGCGGTCTTCTAAGCGGACGCGAATGGGCAGTCGGGTCTTGAGCTATGCTGGCCACATATGTCATAAGACCCAGTTTCACATGACGCGGGTCCTATGGTCTACCGGTTTATACAGGTGCTACAATGATTTGTGTTTAACAAACTAGCTTAACTTTCTGCAAATCACCATAAGAGCTTATCCTTACTAATCTACTTAAACGATGTTAACGGTATCGATACAGACTTACTGCATTATTGTTTCATATGGTGTTCAACTGTAAGCATAATTGATGCGCGGTAATCACATTTGTATTATATGCATACATGCATGCTCAGGTAATATATGTAGTACATTTTCCGTAAATTTTGACTGGTTTAAGACTTAAAATCATGGTTTAAAATTAAACCATTTCACGATTAAAACAATTATTGATAACTAGAATGAAATAAAGATAAATGAGGACCAGATTTAATATGGTAGACCCCTTGCTTTTGAATTGATCTTGCTTTTCCATGTAAAATATCAACATGTTAATTGTATTATGATAGTGCTATGCTCTGATTTGTACAATGACAGTGTTTTGGCATATTTTCTGTTAGAATCATCAATTTGATAAGTCATCAAAATATTGAGAAAATTCCTGAAAAAATAGTCAAAGTCCTCAAAAAGTCATTGAATTTGGTGTCAATGACGTTCTGTATGAACCATGAATAAATGTTTTCAAACATTTTCTTAAAGTCATTTACAGAAAACACCACCGTCGGACATGATTAATAACGAATCTTTTATGAATTTGGTAAATTGTCACTAATGAAACATTTCCCCCGTGATTGTCCGCCTTGGACAATTTCGCCCCAATCTGTTTCCAAGAACGTCATCATAATCCAGTACTCTACTAAACTCGGGTTTTATTCGCGTACGACTTTCACGACTTGAATAGTGGCACATACACTTATCGATTGGACTTGTTTTCTATGCGGAATCTTAAACATACATCGTCATTTTAATTTTGTTATCGGTACAGACAACATCGAACAAAAAAACTAAGGACGGTGGCACTGATGTGACAATGGAGGGTATTGTAATTTCAAATGAATTTCATAGAACAAATTCTCGCTTTGAAATGCCTTTCAAGTTACTTTTCCTGACAAATGTGTAGCCAATATTCAAAAACATGAGTTTACCAAAAAAATCCATAAAATAAAATATCAACACAACTGTCATTTATCTAAAACGACGCACATATTATGACATTATTTCCCACAATAATCATTAATGAAATGTTTGTGCACACCTTTTAATGTCGTCATAATACACAAACGTATGAAGTGTATGCTTTTTACGCGTATTTTTGTTTATTTGTTGTATCTAAGCATAAACAGATTATAATAAAATGTGTTGCTTTCCATGAATAATCGAATATTTTTTTTCTCTCGACGAGTAGCCAATAATGAAAATATTTTTCTATAACCACAAGTGAAATAAAAGACTATAAAACACCGAAATCATCAAATATCCCCTAATCCTTACCATAACTTACCAAGTTGTTCCCAAGAGTTGGTTATCTCGTTACCACGTTTTGTTTGGTCGTGAGTAGGAGTTACTAGGTCGTCGAAATTAGATATTTCTAAAAATAGAATCACATGCCACATATGCTCCACCGTACCCAAGGTTTACGTTTTATTACATTGATCGTTTGCCTAGCTGTTAACGCGTTTCAATTGTACACATTGTATTGCTTTATCAACTGTGTAATCAGACGATTTGTTGAGTGTAATACTCTACCCATAAGCCTCGTTAAATATTTAGGAAGTACCGTGAGCCAGTCTGAAGTAGAATTGAAATGGTGAGTTGATAAAAACGATCTATGCTGAAATACCAATAGATAACATTTATGCGTGTTTAAGTTTAATTGTATATATTGTATAGGACATGTATTGCGTATAAGCAGTGCTGGTGTGCCAAACTAAAACATAGCAATATGGCTGACGGGACAAATACATGTACTCCGTTTCGAGATGGATCTGACATCGTTCTAGATTATGGTTGCTATGTGTGTGAACAGAACGGCGTTCAAAGGAGGGCCTCACATTACTGCAAACAGTGTTCGAAGTGTTATTGTGACAGTTGCGTACCACTACACGACCTGACGTTTAAGACGCACTCCTTGGTTGGGCGTGGAGAGATGCAGCGATGGCCCGTCGCCAAGACAACCGTAGATATCCTCACACAGTGTCAGGAGCACAACAACCAAACTATTACATTGTTTTGCGAGGATCACAAGACGTTGTGCTGTCTGAAGTGTGTACCAGAAAAACACAAGTGAGTTATGAAAAAGGTTTTTCTTTCTAAATTCCTACGTGAGGTTATATAAATTAAACCATTCGCAAATGACAAGAGATAAGTGCGAACATTGTCTGGTAGTGTTAACAAATATATTTCCGATATAAAAAGATATACCATAATAAAAAAAAACATTCAAGACGCGTATAACTGTACTCTATTTCTGGCTGACATAACTTAAAATGTCGCTTTAAAATAAAAACAAAATGACATTGCGCGACATAATGTTATCGGAAAACCCAATTGCAAAGTCTACCAAAATGTGACAGTTGATCGACTGTCGTCTTAAAAACTCCCCAACAGGGCTTTTGAATGCAGAACTTACTAATGTAATAGAACAGGTTCTACGTCTTACACCTAAAGAGGTGTTAAATAGATTAACTCTTTCGAATAACTAAGAAACTAGGAAATTAACTGTTATCTATTTTATTTTTACTATATGATTGTACAAACGTGTTACAACATACCGGTCATGGTTTCCTTTGAGGAAAAGTGCGGAGATTGACTCCAATTTCCAAACACGTCGCACAACAGACTACTGAGACCGAGACTACATCTCGTCTCCCGTACTAATAGTCAATACAACAATTGTACAATAGACATACAAAATGTGTAAGTTACTGATAATCAATTGTACACAACATATTATTATACACTATTTTAACTAATTCACTCAAGTAAAATGCATATAAAGAAAGTTTACATTTAAAGGGCAATAATTTAAATGAAGGGAGAAAACCTGTCGTATAACATTCCTCCCCCCTTAACAGAGAAATAAATGAATATAATGAATTTATTTTAAATTTGCTCGAAACAGACTATTCATATCATTTTTACCACAACATAGTTTAATATATAAAACATTAAAAGTTCATAATCAACACTTTAAATTAGTGTTAGCACAATACTGTGGTCATTGTCCAGAAAACACTGTTTATATCATTTTCACCACAACACAATTTACATGTTACACTCTCAAAATAAAAACAATTCATAATCAACACTTTTAGTAAATTTTCGTAAGTCACAATTGTTATTTGCGGTTAAAGTTTGTACACGATCCGTAGCGGTCCGTCTGAATGCGGCCCTTGCTATAACTGTAGAATATCCTGCTGTCGTCCTCGTCCAAGGGCACGATGTCCTCCGCCTGGGAACCACTTCCGTCCTCCTTGATCAGTGGGCGCACACGGCCGAATACTCGGTTAAAATTGTTCAGTTCGCCAAGTTCATTATGATGTGTCTGACTTATAAAGTTCATCTTATTCTGATACGTGTGATCCATCTCCTTGCTGTGTTCACTCACACTCGATATGGCTGCCATCACCTGTTAGAGACTGTCTGTTCATATTTCACATTGAAAGCACAGAGTTTTTCTTCGAATTCGTGTATTTCTTGCTGGTGCTTGTCCTTCAAACATTGCACTATTGCTTGGAGCTCATTCTTGTGTTCTGTTGTAAGTTTACTCTGAATGTCTCTGACAGCCTCATGCTTTTCAGCCTCCATCTTATCTCGAAGTGTCTGTAAGGCAGTCTGGTGCTCGAATAGCATCGCCTCAGGTTCCAACACTAGGTTACTGCCTGTGCTCGTTTTGGCTGTCTCCGTCACAGAAAACATTTTCTCCATGTATCAGACTGGATTCTGGGCCACATGCAGTTTTGAATCAACAACTACACAGCCGTTACGAGCATAACTACTACCAGCCTTAATTGGCCTATGTGTGTGTTCGACTAGCTGATTCTTTACAGGACAGCGTCTCTCTATATGACCAATACCATTACAGTACCTACAAGTTATCTCTCTATAACAATGCCTTGTGCCCATGTAGGACGTTGCATTCTTGGATCTAGTAAATTCCAGTCTATTACTTTATCAAATCTACTATACTGCCTTGGACAAGGATTCTCAAATCTACTTTTCCTATGATTTGGATGAAAGTTCTGTCGATATGAAACGTCTCTTAAAGTTACTTTTGTTGTTCCTATCATCAAGTCTATAGTACTGATGACCTAAGTTTCTAAAACCTGGAGTGTCATTTCTTGGAATCTGACCAAGATCTCTATTATTTCGAATATTTGGCTGAATATTGCTCTTATTACCATCTGGTATGAGGTTCGTTGTGAGTGTTTGCAATTTTTCTTCTAAAATAGAACTAAACATGTTGTGTAAGTCTTCTAACTTCAACACATGTCTACCTATACGTCTAGTGTTTGGGTTTGCATAGTCTACAAAATCTCTACTACTTCTATCGTCATGCTCAAACCTCCTATTTACGGTGTTATCTGTCCTAGTCTCATAAGGATAATTGTAAAGATGTCTATGGGGCGCAACTCTGTAAAAGCTCCGATCATTAACTTGCTGCTCAAACTCTTCCAAATACGGAATATCAGAAGCCATGTGTATTCTGTCTAGCACTTATATCAGAGTCACCATATACAGTTGCTCCTATTCAAATGCTCATAAAAAAAACACAGGTTAAATTTCAATAACATCAACCGAGTGTAAAACCTCGTGTTCGAAAAGGTGTGAATGTCTTACTAAAACAACGCTTGACTCCACTGAATAACACTGATACACTATCCAACTAGTTAACACATACAGTGTAAACACACAATAAATAAAATTCTCACTATTCAGATAATTCTCACTATTAAATTGAAATAATCCTAAATCACAATATCAATCAACCGTTTATATCAATACAACATATTTAAATCCCAACCTCACTCAACTTCAAATCTCACAATCTCAATCAACTTTCGAATCTTAATACCTTAATCAACTTTAAATCGCAATATCTCAATCAACTTCAAATCTCAATATTTCAATCAATTTTAAATCTCAATATCTCAATCAACTTCAAATCTCAATATCTCTATCAACCTCAAATCTCAGTATCCCTATCAACCTAAAATCTTAGTATCTCTATCAACATCAAATCTACATATCTCTATCAACCTCAAATCTCAATATCTCTATCAACCTCAAATCTCAGTATCTCTATCAACCTCAAATCTCAGTAACTCTATCAACCTCAAATCTCAGTAATTATATCAACCTCAAATATCAATATCTATCATCGAGCATGAACATACTCTTATTATGTCCCTTAGAAAGACTTATCATTTCCCTTTGAAATAAATTCCTTGTATTTCCCTTAACAAAAAGACTCCCCGGCATCTCCACCAATGTAATAGAACGGGTTCTACGTCTTACACCTAAAGAGGTGTTAAAGAGATTAACTCTTCGAATAACTAAGAAACTAGGAAATTAACTGTTATCTATTTTCTTTTTACTATATGATTGTACAAACGTGTTACAACATACCGGTCATGGTTTCCTTTGAAGAAAAGTGCGGAGATTGACTCCAATTTCCTAACACGACGCACAATAGACTACTGAGACCGAGACTACATCTCGTCTCCCGTACAAATAGTCAATACAACAATTGTACAATAGACATATATCATACTTTTGTCATACAAAATGTGTAAGTTACTGATAATCAATTGTACACAACATATTATTATACACTATTTTAACTAATTCACTCAAGTAAAATACATATAAAGAAAGTTTACATGTAAAGGGCAATAATTTAAATGAAGGGAGAAAACTTGTCCTATAACACTAAAATAGACAGAGTAATTGGATGGATGAATATTTTTACACCTATATGGAATAATTTTGACAAAATATTGTGTAAACGTACCTCTAAATGACTGTTTTGTACGGAATACCGTTAGGGCTATCGTGGTTACAATCCAGAGGGCGAAAATGCGAGAACGCGAGAGTACGATGGTGAGAATGCGACAATACGATGACGACAGTGCGACAATACGATGGCGAGAATGCGATAACGCGATGTCGAGAATGCGAGAACGCGATAGGACGATGACGACAATGCGACAGTGCGACAATACGATGGCGACAGTGCGATAGTACGATGGCGACAATGCAATAGTCATATCGTACTGTCGCCATCGTATCATCGCATTCTCGCCATCGCGTTCTCGCATTCTCGCCATCGTATTGTCGCACTGTCGTCATCGTATTGTCGCATTCTCGTCATCGTACTCTCGCGTTCTCGCATTCTCGCCATCGCGTTCTCGCATTCTCGCCATCGTATTGTCGCACTGTCGTCATCGTATTGTCGCATTCTCGTCATCGTACTCTCGCGTTCTCGCATTCTCGCCCTCTGGATTTTAATGTGTAACCACGATGGCCCTAACGGTATTCCGTAGTTTTGTTACAAAATGTGGCGGTTATTGTCCAAATCGAATTCATTTGTGCAATGATAATCTTGCGGTTGTTACGGTAAAGTTATTTAACCTATCATAGTTACAAAACATATTCTTGTTCTGTTTTTAACAGAATTATATGGAGTTTAATCTCCCTGGTGCCTGTTTAATGAACACCACGCGATATTTTGTTAAACATGTAAAATGAATAATATAATTAAAATCAATATTAACTAGCGAACGCTGGTCAGACGTGAGTTATTGAACAAAAATGCAAAACGGAAATCGAAAGTTGTGATGGCTATTCTCAGCACGCGATCATGGTCGATTCGAAAATATTCGAATGAAACACTTGTCACGTAGTCAAACAAACATGACGGCCTTATAGTACATTGTATTCCAAATACTAGTAGATACATTGTCCGGTTTTGTTCGATGCATTTGACTAATTCGACTCGCTTAACAGGCGGTATTTCAAGAATTTATATCGACGTTCTTGTATTTACATTGATTTCATTCATAAAGTTCATTTAAATTATGAGTGTAACCTTGTGTCTAGAATATTGTTAAGCTGAAAAAACGCAATTTATGGGTAATCAGAATTTAAAATAGGATTCAGTACTCCAATCGTCCATTCGTGGTGTAGCATCCCTGAGAAAAAAGAATATCAAATATCTTAATAAGTATATATACTATGGAGTATATGGATTTTTTTTACAGGCAATGCAGCAGCGTCAGGCTT
Source organism: Dreissena rostriformis (assembly GCA_007657795.1). Classification (NCBI taxonomy): domain Eukaryota; kingdom Metazoa; phylum Mollusca; class Bivalvia; order Myida; family Dreissenidae; genus Dreissena; species Dreissena rostriformis. The sequence goes on along the minus strand of VMBQ01007194.1, from coordinate 9,053 downwards.
ATTTCCGAAGTAGCTGAAGATTCAGTACACACTAACCTGTCGAATATAACTAAAGACATTGCAGCTATGATTCAACAGATAAACACACTGCAAGCAGACAGGGTGGCAAATAAACAAACATTACAATATGCATATGAACAGATACTTGGAGAACTAGTAAGTATGCGGCAGAAAATTAATGATGCCTTAGACAAGTTGGAAAAGAACACGATTGCGGAACTTGACTTATTACACAAAGGGTTGTATCAATCAATTCAAGGTGATATAAACAACTGTATGAAACAAACTGGTGAAATGAAATCCCTTACTGATGTTGTACAGGATATTGAACACAAGGATGCAAGTTTGTCATTCATAGCCCACCACAAATGTTTCCATGAACTATCGGCGTCAAATGAGCTGGTAAAGCAGTTACGCGAGGTACATATATATTCAATGAAAATAGATATTCGTCAAGATATTCTGCACTTCTTATCTCCATTGAGCAGCCTAGGCGAATTAGCCCAGTACAACCCAAACAATATTATTAATGCACGTTCGAATTTAATAACCATAACTATGAAAGTAAAGGAAGACGAACGCGATTGTTCAATAAGAGGAATAAGTGCGTGTGCTGATGATACCACAGTTGTTATTGACCGCAATAATTCTCGCATAAAACTGCTAGATAAAGCATTCAATGTAATATTTTATCTAGACATGTCAGCTTGTGCATGGGACTTAAGCCAGGTGAGTCTCGATGAAGTTGCCGCTACCATCGATGACGATGATATTCATGGGGTGGAATTCTATTTAATCAAGAACGGATCTATCTCCTACAAGATGACTTTATATTTACCCCACCAATGCCGTGGTATAACACACAACATGGGCTGCCTGTACATCACTTCGGGTAACGCTCTGTATCAATATTCAATGACTGGTCAACTTCTGAAAAAACTGTATGAAGACATATCGGAGCGAGCTACAGGTTAACATTTAATATTTATTTCAGTTAAATAAAAAACAATCTATTACAAATAAATTTGCACATTATTTAGAGTATTTATGTTAAATTTGTTGTCTTTTAAGTAACGTTGTTGGTAAGGTCATTCAGTATAAAATCCCATTGCTTTTTACTTCACAGTTTACAAGACTGCAGTTTGTGCGGGTAAAATTTACGTGACAAATTATTTGCAACATAAGCTGATCACACTTGCTATGGACGGGACCCTGCTTTCAACATTTACAGACCCAGATCTAAAGAATCCCGCTGACGTTTTTGTTACATTAACGGGGCAGGTTCTGGTGTGCTGCTCCAACACGATATTACAGATAGATGGGGATGGACAGAGGAAACTAGCAACCGTGGCAACCAGCGAAAATGGTGTTCAGCTGCCATGGGCTCTTTATTTTAACAGTGCTTCTTATAAACTCATTGTTGGCCAGACAAATGTATTGGCTTAATATATTTCGTGAAAAATAGAAATCATAAACTTGTTTTGGGAATCAAATGCCGCTTATAAGTACTTATTTGTACTATGCAATATTTGCTAGAAGGGGATACATAAATCGCAGTTATCTGGTAATGCTCGTCGCGTAAGCTGGATATTTTGGAATCAATTGATAATTAAGGGTATTGCGCAACATTTAGATATCAAGAACATTTCACCAAACTACTTGTTTTTCAGGGACATTCCGGGTTTGTTTGTTTTTTTTGTTTATGCATATATTTTTTTAGAAAGAAAGGGAACTCACATCAACCGATGTTTTTGAATGTTTATTATCATCCTTTCCGCTGAAATTATGATATTGAAAAACAAACACTTTGAAACATTTTTGTGTCGTAATTTAACCCGAATATATTATTAAGGACACACTACTTTAAATTTGTAGGAATGTCGGGATTGTAGTTGTAAATCTAGTTGCTATGTAATGCTGTTGTATTATTTTGGTTTCGTTTTTTTTATATATTAAAATACCGTCAAAACCTATGATATTTATTGAAACGGTGTGAATTGAGTCACGAAATTTTGCATTTAAGACGGCGGAATTGGTCTCTTTTTTGTAAAATATGACTTGTTGGTAGTGTTAAATGTTGAAATTAAAACAAAATGCGGTAACATGTACTTAAAAAAAATGTGTAATTATAAAAACATAAAGAGAAGTACATATAAGAAGTTTGGTAAACATACTTTATTTAGAACGTTTTTAAATCTGAAATATATATTGCTAAAATAGTAAGAATTTTATCTGTTTTGTCGGTCGTTTAGAATTTGTAAATACACGTTTTCTTTACATTAATGTAATATAATTCATTTTGTTTGTAATGTTTGTTTTCATACAATAGTAATTAGAGTATCAAAGCTTCAACACTTCGAAAAAAATTGCCAGTTTCATCTTTTATCAGTGATTTATTTAGTTTAACCACAAGTAGAAATTTAACAGTTTTAAGGCAAAAGTGAACATAGTATTTGTACTTTTTACAAAAACTGCCGCAACACCCCTTAACCCATTTATGCCTAGCGTTTGGACAAAAAGGCCTTGGCAAACAGCGAAGACCTAGATGAGACGCCGCATGATGCGGCGTCTCATCAGGGTCTGCGCTGTTTGCTTAAAGGAATTTCTGTAAGAAATATTCAAAATATAGAAATAAATATACTAGACATCCCTAATTTTGGAAATTTGTGATCCAATTAAGAAGGATGCGACAGTCCACTCGACATAAATGGGTTAAACAGTGAACAACTAACTAACTGAACGTTATTGCGTTACGATTGGTATTTATGCCATTCAATGAAGATATTGAATAACGTTATGTATATAACTGAAGATAGTGTGTCTATTGTACTTTTGTTTCTTGTCTCCAACTTATGTTTTCGTTGTATATTTCTTTTCTTTTTTTGTTTGACAGTTTATGTCCAGTATGTCAGGTTTCAATGTTTCACAAAATGTATAAACATATTTTAATTAACTATTTACATTTATGACATATTTCGAATTGCTATTTGATCAATGTATGTGGTTTCACCAGGATTCAGTGATTTAAAAATATTATTTTATATTGATCGCTGTTTATAAGCCAATACAAAAAAAATTATTTGATGTGTTTGAATAAAATTCCGAGAGGTAGGCCTGAGCTCTTTTTATAACACACGTATACACCAAAAAACTACAATAAGTCATGTATGTATTTTAGAATTTAATTGCTTTCATACTTGCAACACTTACTAACTATCATAAGGGGACTGTGCAGGCAAAGTTATGTAACTATGACTGGCATTTTGACAGAATAATGGCCCCTTTTATACTTAGAAAATTTAAAATTTGGTTAAGTTTTGTGTGTTGGTCCACTTTACTCCTAAAGTATCATAGCTATTGCTTTCAGACTTAGAACACTTGCTAACTATCATAAGGGGACTATGCAGGCACAGTTATGTAACTCTGACTGGCATTTTGACAGAATTATGGCCCTTTTTTGACTTAGTAACTTTGAATATAGGGTTAAATTTTGTGTTTAGATCCACTTTACTTCTAAAGTATCAATCCTATTGCTTTCAAACTGCAAATACTTTCTTTCTATTATGAGGGAACTGTACCTGGCAATTTGAATTTGACCTTGACCTTTGAATGACCTTGACTGTCAAAGTATCAAATTTTGCAAACAACGCCATAACTTCTTTATTTATGATCAGATTTTATTCATACTTTGACAAAACAACACTTACCTGACATACCACAANAAAGTATCAAGGCTATTGCTTTCAAACTTCAAATACTTTCTTACTATTATGAGGTTACTGTACCTGGCAACTTGAATTTGACCTTGACCTTTGAATGACCTTAGCTGTCAAGGTCAAAGTATACAACTTTGCTAAAATTGCCATAACTTCTTTATTTATGATCAGATTTGATTGATACTTTGACAAATAGATGAGCGGTCTGCACCCGCTAGGTGGTGCTCTTGTTTCAAACGCCGTCGGATTTTGTGCACACATTAGGCGTAATTTTTCAAACCGTTCATACGCTGATAAAATGCAGAAAAATGCTTGTCAACTCTTATTATTGCAAGACAAAGGCGATACTCGTATTAACAATTTGTACTTTGAACAATCTAACGGCCACAACGGACTTCTAAACGCTTGCGAATGAATATTGTTTTAGTTTCTGTTCCCTTTTCCCCTTACGCCAAATCGTTTACGTTTTAGCCAAACTATGACGTTATTACGCTCTTGACGATTGAAACACAACGTCGTTCAGGTTCGCGCACAACAATTACTTTATAAAATTGTTAATGATAAAACAGTAGTGTCGTGAATTTTATTTACGTTTTAATAGTCATACACAGTAAGTTCATAGGGACATAAAAAAACAGCTCAAGTGGACAGATTATCCAATCAGAATGTAGTGATGACGTGAAAATAAAAGAAGTTGTAATTATTTGTGGAGATACCTACGGCGTTCCACTATTTATGCTGAGGCGCGGTCTCCTTGGAATAGTTCTCCAAATGAGTCGTGTTCTAAGAAATATGGGCATAATGTTTGTGCGTAAAGTGTCATCCCAGATTAGCCTGTGCAGTCCGCACAGGCTCATCCGGGACGACACTTTCCGCCTAAACTGGATTTTCGCTAAGAAGAGACATCATTTAAACGAAAAATTCCATAAAAGCGGAAATTGTCGTCCCTGATTAGCCTGTGCGGACTGATTAGCCTGTGCGGACTGCACAGGCTAATCTGGGATGACAATTTACGCACAAGCATTTTGCCCAGTTTTCTCAGAACACGACACAAATACCTTGTCAGGTGTATGCATGGCATCACTGCGTCGTACATCAACTTCCAGGGATACGGCCTGGTTGGACTCAAGCGGTGGAACTAGGACCGAGAGCTGGAGTCGACTGGTTGCATAAACTACTTTGGTCAGATGAAGAGCACGGTCAACGAGCTCGGTAAGCTGCTGCTTGATCGTAAGCTGGTGTTAATCTTAAGACCACCCAGGAAATGCAGTAATAAGTAACCGTGAACTTGCTCTTTAGAAAATATATATTTATGTAAATGTAGGCTGTTGATGTTCACACAATATGATATCTTGCAAATAATGTCATGTGATTAGATATGCCCCCGTGTAACTATTTGCACAGACCTTCCAAGTATTACAGAACTATTTCCTAATTGCAGTGCTATTGGAGGGACCCCAGAGCCTGATCCCGGTGGATATGTTGAACTAAATGAGGAGGGAGTAGACTTTGAGGAGACCCAGCACAATCACACGTTGACTTTGGGCTACTGCGGCCAAGGCATGAGTAAGACAGTAACGACTTATTAATCAACGAAATTATCTTTACAATTTTACCGTCATTTCCTGCACAAAGTAAATAAACAATGCACCAATATTATTAGATTTAACACTCTTTAATATCACTTAATATGCTGTTCTCAATACGTCAATGGTTCAACAAAACACGCACTTCAAAACACCCGAGTACATTCTACATTATTAAAGAAATATAATATGCAATATCACCGGTTTCATTCGACCCATGTATTTCTACACTTTAATGTACATTATATTTTTATAATCCATCCAAATTATACATATGCGTAATATTGCTATACGACTGCGTATAAAAATTTCCAAACACTCGCGTCCTTGAACTGAATAATTATATGTTGATACAATCTAGTGATTACGTCAGCAGGCAAGCGCATGCAGTTAAGCGATTGTTTTGTATGCAGTTTAAAAAATAATAGAAACGCTGTAATGGATGTATAACTAACGGTTATTATTCTAATAGTGTACATGATTTGAAATATTGACAGTAAATGTATGTATTCAAATGTAATTATTTAATGACTATTGAGTTACTTCCTTCAAATATTGATTTAAAGAACGTTCGATCATAAATGTTCTGCAAAAAAGTAATCCTTGATAATAATGTAAATGTGGGTATTGGATTCCTTGCCTGTCATGAAAAACACAAGTTTATCCGACACCAAGAGTTTTCCTCAATAAAATCATAACATAAAAAGTTAAAAACCTGTTCACGTCATACAGACATCATCAAATCCGACGTTAATCGTCCGTGCAAATGACGTCATTCTGGACATTGAACATTCAATTTGTGTTAAACTTTACCGTGTTATAATAATAATATTAATCAAATAAATACTACAAAATATACGATGAATGTTTGATAAAGATTAAGTAAATCGTGCGATTGCCATGCTTATAAATGAGAAGAGCGCGAGGTTGTCGGGATAAACTTCGTCTTAACCAAACACTTGCCTTATATTCTACTAAGTAATATACTTTAATGCAATATTGTGAAAATAATGTACATTTAATGGCTTGGTACTACTACACAACTATGAAAGTACTATATTACATGTAGGTAGATACATCGTGTAAACGGTGTGAAATTAATCACATCAACATGATTTAGTCAAAATAAAAAACATAACTCGATTTCCAAATTTGATAGTTGGGTTTGTTGCTTACTTCTCGCGTTATTATTTCGTATGACGTAACATTTAAAACCATGTTCTAAAAATAACGACCTATTTAACGAAATCCGATATTGCTTAAGTTTATACGATTGGATGCTAACTCTTCTGCTTGGCTGAAATAAAAGATATTATTTCATCCAATGGTGTCACATTGTCACCATTTGAGTATTAAACTTTTGCATAATAGTTATGTTTCGTCACGTATAGGGAACTATCCGCATATATAACAATATTGTGACGCAAGCAATGAAATATTATGACACTTTAACTAACAATATATTGACAAACAATGACAAATAAACACATTAAAAGTAATGAAAATCATGTTAAATTGTACATAGATCTCATTCAAAACCTGTAAAATAACACAAAAAGTCGAGTCGCAAATAGCGGAACAAAATAATGGTTCATAATATATATTTTTCTTACCGCTTTCAGACGAAAAGTAGTTATTGTTACGTTATTGGCGACCTTACTGTACATACTCACCAAACAAACAAAATAAATCCATAATTCATACATTAACACGGCATCAACAAGTTTATATATACAATCTTAATATAGTTCAACATTTTAAAGTTAAAACAATCATGTTTAAGATAAAAATAATAACACATTATTATCTCAACGATGTCTTGAAGGCTTCAGCTTGATTGATTCTAAAATAATAAACTGTGTTTAACGAAATCAATTGTGTTGTTTGTGTCTAAACAATAAATATGGTGATAAACGTGCTTCATTTCTAATTAAACCCACAGATCTGCAGACTACATGTTTGGTGGATGTATTTCATTTGACTTTGCTAGATTCCTTCAAGATACCCGTAATTATATACAAAATACTAATACAATACAACGTGGTAAAATAATTCATACAAGGCATAACACGTCCAGCAATTATACTTTAATATACTTTTAATTTACCGTAACTAAGTTGTGTGTTGCTTTCATGCACATACTTTACACTTATTTCTACCCAAAAAATAATCCGAATCTGTTTTTTATTGATCCATAAATAACCCGTATCACTAAACTACTGGAATACGAGAAATTTAAGAAACTAAACGTACCTGACCATAAGTAAAACATGACCACATACATAACACCGGTACATCTTAGTAGAATTGTTGACGTTTTAAAGCCCCTTTCATGCTCACAAATCAACGGAAATTTCGTTAAGTATTTCGTAAAATAAAGTTACCCAATAAAAATCAATATTCCTTATAGCAAAAGCAAAAAATTCAAAGCCAGATGTGGTCTGGTAACATAAATGTTTGTAGATATTAAATCGACGTTTTTATTTTTTTTCTGTCACAATATATGGCGTTGAAATTTCGGCAATTGAAATATGGAACACTGATTTTTTTTTTTTTTAATTTNTTTCAAACGATTTCACGATCTTCTTGCGCGGATTATGTAACATATTACTCCACAAGTCACGTGATTCGCTCCCAAAGTTCGTACCCAGATACACGCGCCCGATGGTTTTCGTACCCTTCTGCTCGGCGTTGTAATGACACACCAGAAGGGAGAAATATACCTTATCGATCTCTGATTTCGGGACGTCAAACGAGAAACTCTCGTGGAAGACTGGGTTAATGCTGGCAGCCCGAACCGTTGTCTTGACTCGCTTCAGTTGCTTCCCTTCGTACATCAGGTAGATTTTGACGCATGCGTCTACAATGATCGTTTGAAAAACGCAGTTTAAATAAAAATTAATTAAGGGATCGCACGTTGTGTTTGCTCAACAAATAACAATTGCTAATTTAACGGAAACCAGGGCTTTTTTTCCTTCTTAGAAAATGTCCGTTTTTCAAAACAATTGATAAGTTCGCGACACATTCTATCACCATTTTGAACAGTTTGCGACTCATCTTTTTACAATTTTTAACAGTTCACAACTTATTTTTTTACAAAATGAGAGGGGCCATGACCGCTTCACAAAGATGGGGAAACGGATGCGTGATGCTACGTTTAATAAAGAATGCAGTATGCATGGATTGCTTTTATAGTAAACAAATGCATTTGTCTCATTAACACTATCAACACTTGCATGTGTTGACTCTGTTGGTATCACGCAATGTATGCATATGTTCAAAGAATAGATTGTTGAATTCAATAGTGACTTCTAACCTGTTGCCCCGGTGACCTTGTCCATGACCTTGAGATCCTGCAGGCACTCCAGGGTCAGGTAGAGCTTCTCGGAGGTCGGTAGGTAGCTGATCCCAACCGTGACCCGACCCACGGGCTCCTGAAAATAGGCGAGTTCCATTAATTTCTTAAGTTAAAGACAACTTGAAGATTTTGTTTGGCTCATAGAATTTAATATGCGTTTTAATAGTGTCAATAGTTATGTGAAAAGACCCACCGTAGTTGAATAAAACACATTGTTAATTAAACGGATGGGGATTGTGATATTGTTCAGAAACATAATATTGGAAAGTACATCGAAATAGAAAATCAAAGTCGCAATTAAGTTAAATGGACGAATGGAAACAAGTTTCAGACGCTGACGTAGACTGTCAACTCATCTGGGAAGGCCATCGTATACATATATGTGTCGTGTTC
>VMBQ01007193.1:26973-39939 GCA_007657795.1 Dreissena rostriformis | reverse complement strand
CAGTTTCGTTTACCTAATTTTGACCTAGATTGGTTACCTCCCCTTATCTATCGTTACTCTCTATATAGGGATCGGTACAGGCTAATCTAAACGGTCCAAATTTGGACCGTTTTTTCAGGGGAAGTAATCCGTGTACCATTTCCGGTTTATTTTCCCGAACTTTTTGACAGCTGATATATAAGAATAAAAGCTCGTTCTAGTCAAATAAGATTAATAATACATATGCAACATGAATACTACATGATACATAATATCCTCGCGTTACTTCAAAGTGGAAATTCACACATATTAGTTATCAACGGAATGATAGAGAGATTTAAAAAAAAAATGTGGGAAACGCCGCGCGCTAACCATAACATTGTAACGTCACGTTAGTTATAAACCACGCTCCGATTGGTCTTCGCGTTATCCAATATAAATCGCCGATACATTAGCCTGTACCTGTTGTATATTATAGTCAATGGTTATATTCAACGGGGAACCAGTTAATAATTTGTGATGATTCTGATACCGAAACTATTGGGTTGTGATAATAGCATAGGTGTTGCTATAAATATATCCTTGGTTAAATAAACTGCCGCAACACCCCTTAATACAAATTTATTCAAACAAAATTAGCTTGATGATTGATAAAATCTTACATTTTCCATCATATAGATTTTAGGAAATGATTTGTTTGGCGAACAAATGGCGGCAATAAGCTAAGGCTCGTAAAAAAACACAATATTCCTAACAAAATAAACCTATCTTTACGTGAATACGTATTTTGTTGTTTCGTAATATATCGGTTTTAAGATTGTTACTGTTGGCAATATTTTTAAAACCAGCGATTACTCGAGAATTGTATGGTGCAAGTGTTTACTGGAGGCCTACTGAGTCAAATAAATTGTCTGTGCGTTTTCATATTTTAATATTAACAATGTTATACATTAACAACATTATTATAGTAATTTTGTAATAGTTATGCTTATTAAGGGTTATGTACATGTTTGATTATGTATACTCACAACTATTTTTGTATAAACGGATTCAATTGCAATTTTGTCAAGAAATTATGTCTTACTTTTTAGGCTGCATTTACGTATCACCTTATTTGGGAAGGTGAAGACAGAATTGAAAAAATGAAGAATAGATGCCCTAATATCGGTTGCAAAAATAGTATTGACGCAATATTTCACACTGGGTACCTGAGAACAAATGACAGAAAAATAAGTCCTAAGATATTTCCCAATTACACATGGTTGTGTACACGAGGCTGTTATCCAGAAAGGCGAGTTTTATCCAATTTGTCGGAACTGTATTTCACTGATGCATCCAGTTTCCATACCGATGCGTGGGAATCGGGCGTCGAGGCAGTTGAAATAAACTTTAATGAAATGGACAACACGGACAATATTGGAATAGGGTATGTTTTACTACAACACAGACAGTGCTTAATACGGAGGAATTATACATAACGAAGTTATGTGATTTAATCATGTATGCTTTTGAAAACAGGTAATGTTCATACCGATAGCATACGCCGTTTTTAAGAAAATCTAATTTCAAAAAGGTTCTTGTTAGAAGAAAGTCTAAATGTATACTACAACAATTAATGACAAATGTAGTATCAAGGTTTATTCATGTTTTGCAAATATGTATATACCTATCGACATAATACAGTCAGCTCTTTCGCCATTCGTACCACGTGTCGGTCTAAAATGTGACTGTATTCATATCAACTTCAAGAAAAATCGATAGAATCTACAAGTTTAAACTAGATCGTTTGCTTCTGCAAACACTTTTAAGAAATTCTCACATACGAAACGTTTTTTTTTAATATCATAATAAGAATTATCTTAGGGAGTTTTTCCCTAGACACATAGTTGCCTCTTACGTAACACATTGTCATATAATGGCGTAAACTCTCCCGCTCTTTCACGGACTTAGGGTAGTAGCAGAATAATGGTCAGGTTCATGTTTTGATCATAAGCTACTGTCAATAAGACATTGGTGTTTTAAATATTAATTTATTTCAAAAACTAAAAAGGGTTTAACTATAACGACAATGTACGTAAATGTACCAAACAAAATCGATACGTTACGAAGGAAATCGATAGTACCCGATATATACGCGTTTCCATTATTTTTTTAGTATGTTAATAATGCAATGTAAAATGGAACGTGAATAATTCAAATAACTATGATAATGCATTTGGTATATCAAACAAAGATTATTTAACAACGCTGTGTACAATTATACGATATGTCAGTTGGGTATTGCCAAAATATAAAACCGTGTCGCATACAACGCTGTAAAATAACCTAATATTGCTACGCATAAACATAATAGATATAGTTGAATACAACGGATCTCTTTTTAAACCAGGTTTACTTTCCCTAACGGTACATTGGTAGATGGGCTGTCAGAGGTGAGTCTTAGTATGGCCGTGCGAAATGATACCAAGAGACCCAACATCAGTCCTCTTGTGAATGTGTTTCCGATATATAGGTACGATATCAAGATTATGACATAACCAGTGTTTGTTGTTGATTTATTTTGAACTGCAGATGATTTATAATCGAATGTTGGAAAAAGTCCGTGAATAATCTTGTTGATAATCTGTGTGAAAAGTTAATTTTATCATCTCGCTCGTTCCCTGAATAAGAAATAATTGTATTGAATTAAAATTTGCATATGTTGAAGAGTACCTATTGGATGCACAATTACAATACGACTTTACCCGTTTGATGGCGATGGAGATGAAGTTTCATGTCATTGGCAAACTACGCCGGAAAGGGGTCGCTCCTCTTCAAACGCGTACCTAAATTCGGTATGTTAATATTTTCTTGTTTACCAGATGCATGGTGTTTTTTGCAAAAAAGTTTTTTTTTTCTGAGTATACAAACATATTGTTGAGTGGTAGTGCTTATTATATTCGAGCAGAGTAGAAAAAAAGAAATCTATCTTCGACAACAATCCTAGCATCCTGTTTATCTAATCGTTTCCGATCTGTTATTTTCTGGAAAAAAAAACTAATTCAAAGTACACTTAATAAACAAAATTACATACATTTGCATGATGATACACAGCAAAATAACAACAAACGGGTGTAATTTAAAATATATACTTCAAGTGTTTGCTTCAAAAGGATTAAAATAGCTGGATAATCAAACGGTGAGTTTACATTACAATTAATATGCCATCAATGGATCACGATAATTATACCCTTATACAATCGTATTAAACACAAGACTAAATATTATGTTGTGCTATTAACATGTTGAACCCATTATGCAATATGCATATTGACGCTTCAGGCAACATTGTGACATATAACAAACTCGAAACCTAAACCTACTTAATCCGTTGTCCGTAACTTCAAAACAATCTTTAACGGAGAGTTGAGTAATAAAACAATATTTTTACTAGAACCTTGAACCTTACACACATGGTAGCTATGAGCATATGTGCGACGGTGCACTATTTGGAATTTTGATCTGACCCCTGGGTCAAAAGTTATTATTATATGCGTCGCATGTTGTTAGTAAAATGAGTTTTGTTACCCATTTTACCCATTCGTTTACCAATAACTTTTGACCCAAGGGACAGATCAAAATTCCGTCACCGTCACCGTCGCACATATGCTCATAGCTACAATGTGTGTAAGTTTCAAGGTTCTAGTGCTTATAGTGTAGGAGGAAATAGTGGCCAGGACAGACGGACAGAAAGCGGAGATCAATACAATATCCACGCGCTTTTAAAAGCGTGGGGATAATAATGTGTAAACATGTATCAATAATATAACTGTAGTTTACCATGTTCATATTCATTTATTTAGATAGTAGTGACTGTCTGTGTTATATTAACATTAAATAATTTGCTTTTGAAACGTAAAATGCTTGTTTGAAGCCAGCCTGTGAAATAACGTTCGTGGCTAACAGCAGCCATGTTCAGCAGGGAGATGTTGTCTACTTCTCTCTGTATGCCCAAGACTACTTACAATCTCCGGTTGAACTGATTGGCATAACACGATCTATTTTAAAAGGACCATTCAGCACAACTCCAATTACGGTAATTGAAAATAGCATCTTTTTTAAATATTGTAATAAACAATACATAAAAACATTACGCTCTATTGGGTGTCATATGTATTTAATAATGAAATATTAATATTAATTTTAAGTTTTGTTTTTTCATAGCTCCGTGTTTCTGTTGGAAATGCAACAACGTCCTGTCAATTGCTTGCACCAGTCTTTAATAAGCAAGGCATTCGTGCAAACTTCAAGAAATCATACGAAGCTGGTATCCTGACTAGTGGAATTGAGACCTATCTTCCGTTTTCGACACTTAATGCAAATGACAGGTAAGAGCATAATGCGAATTATATGCAGATCGATTTCAATACTTATTTTATCTTATTTATAATTAATAATTAATGTATGACTTGTAATCTATTTATTAAAAACGACAAGATCATAATTAGTAATAATACAGTCGAATTAACTTTAAACTGTGGTTTTATTACAGAATCCTTACATCTGGCCCTCGATACATGGTATTTGAAACGGAGAGAAATGATTCACTAATTACATATGGTTTATGGAAAAACGTGAGTTACAACACGATGAAGGGCATTCATCAAGTTTGTGGCATGGCGTACTCTTCAGATGGGTAAACAATTAGCACGATATACCTAAAGCGCATAATTTTATGTGTTATTTGCTAGTATGCGATATTCATCGGTAGAATGTAACATTCAATAAGGAGTGAATATCCCAAGAGCACCAATCTTACTTTTTGATATATCGGGATTTATTCGAAAAATGCCATTTAACGACAATTCGGTCAATACTAATTCTTCATCATTTCCCACTGGCCCACATGGAACATTTGGTTTCAAGAAAAGTATTGTTAAACTTATATAATAAATGTAATATTATAATAAGGTACCTATAACTTGTTGCTGTTCCTTTGATGTCGTCTTGTAGCGTCCACCTCGACTCGACTGACAAAAGTCACAAGAACTTCATTTAAATAGATGCAAATTACGCTTAATTGGAAATTTAATATCACTGTTTTATAAAGAATAAATATATGACTCATAGCTAACGTGAACTTAGACGCATTGCAAACAAACATTGGGCAAACATTGAACTTTTAAAGTAAGTTCATGTTAACATATGTATGTATGTGTTATGCGTGTATACACCACTAGAAAAGGAAACTTACCAACACCGATGTATCCTAGAAATGTCTTGATATAAATCAACAAAGGCTACGCCGATGTATCAGCGTGTGCTGTTATTGTTCAGATTTCACAAATAAAAACAATAAATAGTTCGCTTTTTCCAGAGTACCTGGCGAAAGCAGATGCGCCGTCCTTCTGATATCCGGTAAAATAATATGTATATATGTATATTCTGAGTATTACGCTAGTCAATTGTTCCATGAGTATTATCGGTAGAGGCTTGTGTTACGAGGTTGAGTTTCGAGTGTGATGCGAAATATTTTCTCTATGTTGTATAATGAAAACATATAACGAAAAAAGGAGTCTAACTCGTATAGTTCAACCCAGAGAAAGCGGGTCACATCAACGAATTTGTGTTCTGTTGATATGCACAAGTAAATTACTGATTTATAAAGCCTGAACATTCGTTTACATGTATATAACAAAGACAGTTAGTTGTGCAGATGCGATAGAAACCATGCAATAATTTAAATCGATAATGTCATTTGAGTTCGACCACTACTTGTTTGCTGTTAACTGTTTTATACTGACTCAAATAGGCAGTGTTTTGTGTCTCGTTTATCTCTAGATCCCGACGAATGCAACAAGCCCACGAATGCATGTGGCGAGGACGGTGTTTGTGGCAACTTCTTTGAACATAATACCTGCAGCTATGACTACATAAGGGTTACAGACATCAAGTCTTTGAGAGGAAACTGTAATTCTGGTAATAAATTGTGTTTGTGACATTTAGAGGGATATATGGGCTTTATTGAAGCAACTTTATAAATATTTATTTTTATAATTAGCCTGATGACACAAAAACCGCATACAGTTTCAGTATTAAACTTCTTTGGCATGTTTAATTTCGTGAAGTGTGGTTTATTGAAAACCCATTTAAAACTTTGAAATATTCATACGGTGAAGTTTTAAAGCTCTTACTTAAAAGTGTTATATTTGACTTATTTATATATTTGTGATGTTTGTATATATTATTTTTGCAAAAATGGTCTTTCTATGACAAGAATAGGGAGTAAATTATTCCCAAACTTCCGTCAAGACACATTTTATAATGGAATCTGAAATAAATATATACATGATTGAAAAATGCAACCGTGGTTATACTAAATTTCTAAATTCACATTCAGTGTGAAGCTTTTTTAAGAACATTTTTATTCGAAACAAGCATTTTCCTACACATTTGGATAACTTGTCATTTACCACCATAGACTCTTCATTATAGTACAATTCATTATAACTATCAGTGTATATGTATGTGACAATAGTATAAAAAAAAATCAGTAATCAATGGAGAAAAAAAAGAATAAGAATGTAGTATTCATATAATTTTGTTTGCGATATTGTATTGTGCCTGTCGTTTTTGTAATATGATAAACTACATTATTCACAAATATTCCCATGGGACTTACACAACAACACAAGCGAACGTGCTGCTTTTATACATTGAACAAAGCAGTAAGAGTTATGCATGCATTTGTTGCTTATATAAGATCGCTATTGGTACTTTATTCATGAAATGTTAATAATTTATGCAAACATGTCACACAAAATTAGGATTTTATTTTTCAGCTGAACATTGATATTTATTACCCGGTACATTACATATATTTTAGGCACTACAATCCAGAAGGGAGACAACGTCCTCAAGATCGGCCTCCCCGTGAGTCTATTTCTGCTACTGCTGCTCCTCCTCATCGCAGTGACGCTCTACCTAAAGCACAAATGGTCGGAGAAGATGCAGAAAGTCGATGTGGGAGAAGAGACCTCTATATCGGCTGTAGCGAGAAAAGCCTTTTGAATGTATAATTAGCATACGCTTTGAAGTTATTTTTTTCTTTAAAATTACAACACGTGTATGTGTGAATCCAATATCCATGCCAGAATTCATTGCTTGACTTCCGTTTTAGACGAGGAAAGGAGATCACACTTACTGGGCACAAATAACTTATGCATACGTGGGTAAACACGATGTGTATTACCATTATCATTTATACAAAGAATACATAAGATATGATGTTTTGCTTCAAGCTCTTTATTGTGTGCATGCTGATACAATTTAAATTTCTTTATCTTCTGAAGTGCATATTAAAATTTACTTTTTGTGATTGCATACAGTTGTTGTTGTGCGTTTGTTTTTTTACGGGAAATATAATCAGTATGAATATTACTTGTTTAAATAAATACAAATAAAAAAGCCCTTATTTGTCTTTGCTACTTATATTTCATATATTTCTTTAAGCTAGTATAAGATAAAAAGAATCGAATAAGTATGATTATTACTTTGACCGTAATACAAATAAAAACGCAGGTTTTTCTGTGTAACTTATATTTGATATATTTACACTGAGTGATTATGAGAATTTTTAAACTGCAAAACCACTTCAGTTTACTTTTATCACTTTGTATGATTCGTACTAGTTATAGAAGTCGTTTTTTGAATAAGGAGATGTTAATGCAATTGTATTTCTACGTATTTTTGTTTATATTTTTGTTTTTGTTCTGAAGTATTTTGAAGTATTTAATACCAATTTCACTTGCAAAAACGTTAAACAAAATCCAATATTTACTACACATTTCTGGAATGATAAAGTTGATAACATGTTGTTTTAACGGAAAATCTTTTCGTGTTGGACAACACAGTTAAATAAAAAAAATCTGTGAACGTCAGTAATAAGAAAATATGTATATAAGGAATAGAAATAACCAAGTACACGTCAACAAAGTACTTCATAGCCCTTCATCAGTATCATGTTACACACTGTTAATATGCATCCATCATACGGTCGCTGTATCGTAACACATCAGTCATACAAGTTTATATAATTGAAATTCTGGTACCCATTTAAAAAGAAATTATGGTTATGTGACACTCTTTTAACACAAGACTAGTTTAGTTTTTTGTTAATTTATGGGTCTCTCCCAACGGTAAAGTGACATACCCAGAATACATTTTAATCACGTGCTGGATTTATAATTACAAATTCGGGAATCTCCAGGAAATATCTCAGGCAATATGTGTTTTATATCATCCGCAATTCTTGTATAAAAGCAGTAATCAATGGCCTATACAATACCGAAAAACACATAAAACGTTTAACATAAAAAAGTTATAGCTGGAGTTCAAACCAGTTTAATCCAATCGAAAGGCATTCACAACTTAAATCTTTGCAAAGATAAACAAAGAATTTCAGGAAGTCGGTGTGTGGCAATGTTAACTGCGTTTAAATACTATTGATGACAAAAAGGTGTTGTTAATACTTAATTGATACATTATCTTTATGTGCAAAAGTCACCAAGCAATCTTGTTTTTCTGACCAGAAATGTCCCGTCTTAAAGGCTGTTTACGATTTATAAACGTGTATTGTTTTGCAAAAGCTGAATATGTTCTCGAATAAATAAAAGGAAACAATGTTTTTCTAGGAAACCAATATTTTGTTATGGTAAAATTGACAGTGACTCCATCTCCTATACAATCAACATGTCAGGTAATCAATAGGTATACATGTCTGATTTTTCAACAGCAAATCTCAAATTTGTCAGCAGTAGACGGCCAAAAATAAATTAGTAACAACGGCCAAAACCCAGAATCATGAAGTGATTTTGTTTGCGCACTCCACTTGAATGCGATTTCAATTTAAATATAACTAATATATTTCCTACATCTTCGCCAACTTTTACAAGAGATGGGTGTGTATCAATCAGAGCTTTGTTTAATATACCTTGATAAACGGTATTGTCAAAGCTGTCGTCTGCATTCAAGTTGGGATTGTTTTTGTCTCTCTAATGCAAAATATAATATATATTACATTGTTGGTTATCGATTTCCGAAATAAATATTTCTTTCTTCACAAACCGTTTACCCTTTTTTGGAAAGGAGAATGACATATCGACCGATTTTGCACACGAGCTGAATAAACATCTTGACATCAAGTAGACAGCAGATGAAAGTATATATTTGACCGACAAAGGCCTGAACTTTTTATCAAAAATCAATGTCCAACAACAACGAACGCAGAGTGTAAATACGCGACTCGTTTGTTGTGTGTTTCATACTTAGAATTACACGTTATGTTTTTGCAAACTATAAGTTCTCATCATAGTTAATGGAGCAAGTGTTTACTGGCGACCTAATATTTGATGATTTCAAACTGTTGTGCACTAAATTTGTCTTAAACAAGGGAGCTTAATACAACATTTTGTCGAAGTTTAACTGAGCATCCAGTTTCATAAATGGTGATTGAAAGTCGGACCTCGGAACTGAAGAAATAAACTAAAAACAAATACAATGCAATTGACAAAACATACATTCTTATCCACTACTTGTATAATGAAATACCAACTATAGAGATAGAATGATTGAAACAGGGATCACCGCCTTGGAACGGTCAATGGCAAGCCTTGAGGGTTTACAACCGGTTTGAGGGTTAGTCGAACAGTACACTCACCCCCGAATTAATCAAAAACCGAACGCGCAAACAAAGGGGCTGTAATCATCATCATAATGATTAACTTATGAATAAACAAATTATCCCTCTTCCTGAGGAATGATTGTGATAAGGTAATTTTCATTACGGAAACAAATCCGATATCATATGTATTGTGTATGTAGACGATCTACGAATTGTGCTGATACAGCAGTATAATTAATCGTAATAGGATTTCTGAGTGAGTATTGTGCAAATACAAGAATATCTATAAATCATTAGACATATGAAATTAATGTTGTGCATACGGTTTGCGAGAAGATCATTTCATACACTTGTTTCAATATATTGTCCGTCATTTCAAAATGCAGTATTGCGCAAACAATTAAACATCTTAAAAAGATCCTCCAATCGACATGGTCAAATCTCGATTAAGATCAATGGTGGTAATAATATAAATCTCCAATGTAATATAAACTTAAAATCAGTTTTCATAATGTATACAGTAAAATTGCTAGCCATACATAGGATTAAAGGGAAGTCACTCGAACCATATTGCCAACCATTTTCAAGCTCTAAAGAGTTACCTTTCTTCAATTTCATTCAAATGTTTTAGCAAGCAAGTTAATTGCATTGTTGTAGTCCCAGCATATACAATGTATTGAAAAAATGTCTTTTAAGAGTCATAAAATAGATACATTGCATTCTATATGACCATTTTACAAAAGACTTATTCGGGAATTTAATGTACATACATGTTATTCATCATGTACACCGATAAAACATCAGTAAATTGATACAGTCTCACCTATGTACTTTTAAAATGTATTAAAACTAATACATGACTTTTCTTATGCAATAATAGAAGAGTTTATTACAAGTATACATATAATAATTTTAAAAACAGTTGATAACCTGCACTATACTGTACACGTCTTATTCACAGAATAATATTAAGATTTCTGAGTGAGTACTGTGCAAATACAAGAATATCTATAAATCATAAGACATAGGAAATTAATGTTGTGCATACAGTTTGCGAGAAGATCATTTCATACACTTGTTTCAATATATTGTCCGTCATTACAAAATGCAGTATTGCGCAAACAATTAAACATCTTAAAAAGATCCTCCAATCGACATGGTCATATCTTGATTAAGATGAATGGTGGTAATAATATAAATCTCCAATGTAATATAAACTTAAAATCAGTTTTCATAATGTATACAGTAAAATTGCAAGCCATATATAGGATTGAAGGGAAGTCACTCGAACCATATTGCCAACAATTTTCAAGCTCTAAAGAGTTACCTTTCTTCAATTTCATTCAAATGTTTTAGCAAGCAAGTTAATTGCATTGTTGTAGTCCCAGCATATACAATGTATTGAAAAAATGTCTTTTAAGAGTCATAAAATAGATACATTGCATTCTATATGACCATTTTACAAAAGACTTATACGGGACTTTAATGTACATACATGTTATTCATTATGTACACCGATAAAAAATCAGTAAATTGATACAGTCTCACCTATGTACTTTTAAAATGTATTAAAACTAAAACATGACTTTTCTTATGAAATAATAGAAGACTATATTGCAAGTATACATATAATAGTTTTAAAAACAGTTGATAACCTGCAATATACTGTACACGTCTTGTTCACAGAATAATATTTGCTTAACAAATTTTGAGAATGCTTCTACTCTAAATATTATACAAACTTAAGAATTCTAAAGTATTAATTAATACAACACGGCATGCATGCGGACTCTCTATTGGTGGCTACACATTTTAAAAGTGAAATAGTGGTGGGAATAGCATACATTCTCCAACTGAACATTCAGCATAAGATCTTAAAAATATAAGAAAAGAGTCGAGTTAAAACATAACTGAAGATTTTAAAAGTTGTTAAAATCATCTATTGTACAAGGTATTCTTTCTGACTTGTGATATGTTACAATAGGTTTTTGCTATAGTTCTAATCATATCTGGGTGTGTAAACAAGAACTTCAGTTTATCAGTATCGTTTAGCGAATGAAAGCTACAATTTACAATATTAGCCTTTTCTATAAATAAGTTTATATCATACAAATATGTAAGGCATTCTAAGAGCACATGAGATTCTGACTCCACAGCACTAAAACATGAAGGACATACTCTTTCATTTTCCGGTAGATTTTCATAGCACCCAGTTTCTAGTCTTAATGGGGCAACACCGCACCTAAACTTGGCTAAAGTCGATCTATGCGGAAATGGAAGAGTAAGTCTTCACTACTTTTCAACCTGATAACGATCCTTAAAGAGCCTGTATGTTCGTTATTTATTACATCCATTACCATTTACACCATTAACTCTCTGAAGATCATTATGCCATTGATCAACATGTCTGTTCAAAAGTACAGTTCTTACATCAGAAAATAAATGTGTACAATTAAAAGGCAACTGGAGATATGACTGCAAACCAAAATCACTTAACTTTTCTTTCACCCTAAAAGGCCAAGTTTTACATCTACTGTTACCTCTATTCAGAGCCCATGTAAAAATCTTCTTATTTATTCTACTGTTACTGTAATTCAAACAACGGTTCCAGTGTTTACAAACAGCATTCCATTGGTCAATTCTAAGCGGCTTCCAGCCTATTTCACCATGAAGCGCTGCATTTGGAGTGTACTTTCCGGTGCCCAAGAAAAATCTCATTGCCCTATGATGGATAGCATTTATGCAAGAGAACTGTTTTATTCCCTAAATTGAAGCCCCATAAGATATAACAGGAACAACACATGCATTGCATATTTTTGTGTAAACATCGTATGGTAAACCACCACAATTTTTAAACCTAGCAATGAGAAGTCCAAGGGCACGTCCAGCACTTTAAGCAACATATTTAGCAGTAATACTATAGTCTAAATGGTCTGTTAACATAATTCCAAGATTCATATTATTATGTATTTACATAGTCTTCTTCTGACCACACATAAATATGTACTCTGATCTCTGTGTAGATTGTGTACGAAAGTGCACAACATTAATTTTACTAGCATTTACTGACATACCGTTTGAAATAACCAATCGTTTAACAATGATAACATAGATTGTAAATCACTTTCATTTTCCGCTTACAGGACTATATCGTCAGCGTACAAAAGTATACATATTTTTTCATCAACACCTTTGATTAAGCTTTTAAGAGATACAGCTCAGACATTTATACATATGTTCAACATAACTGTTGACAAAGAACAACCTTGTCATAAACCAGAATTTACACTAAACCAGTCAGTAATCATACCATTTACACGAACACA
>VMBQ01007193.1:0-25603 GCA_007657795.1 Dreissena rostriformis | reverse complement strand
AATTTTCTAAGTATAAAAAGGGCACATAATTCTGTCAAAATGCCAGTCAGAGTTACATAACTTTGCCTGCACAGTCCCCTTACGATAGTTAGTAAGTGTTGCAAGTATGAAAGCAATGGCTTTGATACTTTAGGAAAAAAGTGGACCTAAACACAAAACTTAACCAAAATTTCAATTTTCTAAGTATAAAAAGGGCACATAATTCTGTCAAAATGCCAGTCAGAGTTACATAACTTTGCCTGCACAGTCCCCTTACGATAGTTAGTAAGTGTTGCAAGTATGAAAGCAATGGCTTTGATACTTTAGGAAAAAAGTGGACCTAAACACAAAACTTAACCAAAATTTTCAATTTTCTAAGTATAAAAAGGGCACATAATTCTGTCAAAATGCAAGCCAGAATTATCTAACTTTGCCTGCCCAGTCCCTTCATGATAGTAAGTAAGTGTACCAAGTTTGAATGCAATAGCATTGATACTTTATGAGAAAAGTGTACCTAAACGCAAAACTTAACCGGACGCCGACGCCAACGCCGACGCCGACGCCGACGCCAAGGTGATGACAATAGCTCATAATTTTTTTTTCAAAAAATAGATGAGCTAAAAATGACTCATAACTTCTTGTTCTTCATGGTTTATTTCATGTATGTTTTCAATCTGGAAAAGTGCCAACGCTTTGATCTAAATGCATTATTAACCCTATACCTAAATCGGGATGTAAGGATTCAAGAGAACCAATGTCATATAGAGGCATTACGTTAGCAGCTACCATGTACAAGTTGTATAGTGGAATTTTAAATGAGCGAATTGTTAGGACCGTTTTATTAATTGATTTATAATATTCAACATGCACTTAAGCGTTTAATTTAGAGTTTAAAAAAAACGGTTAATAACAATTAAGGTATATGGACATAACGCGATGACTCGATTTATCATGGACACAATGCGCGCCTCACAATTGCGCATGCACAGTTTGATAGATAGATTTCCCATGTTCGATTTTGTACACTTAGGGGGTCACAAACACAAAAGTGATCAAATATTTAAGGTATCGTCATATCAATACGTCATATTCTACATCATAAGCAAAACACAAATACTATCATCCACACATAAGTGAATCGTACTATTTATTTGAATTAATCACGGTTTTCATAAGCACAGAGTAGCTTTACCTATGTGTACAATTCAGATTGTTGTCGGTTTTATAACCTGAGTTTCTTTTAATTTAATATCGTCAATAACAATTGTTTAAAAGGTACAGTACAGAATGCTGCTCACAATGAGCAGGGTGAAAAGTTGACTCATTGCAGTTACATTTTGTAATAATATAATACATCTAGGACAGTTCTTAACACATCACATGTAAGTAAGGTTCCAAATCATAAATCCATTTACTTGGCAGTAAATATTTATTAGAAAAAAAAAACACATATAAGAGAGATTTTCATTTTTTGCGTTCACCAACCCAGAGGACTGGAACAAAACGTTAGACCCTTTGCGAAAAATTAAGCTTCTATTATTAGTTATATCAATTTAGCAAATATCAAAAGTATGCCTACATTATAAACGCCTCATTTATAAGGCTCCCTAGAGTGTCAGTGGGGGGGAGGGCTAACAGGAGTTGGCCGGAGAACCCAGTTTTGTCTTTAATTTATTCTTACGTTTTTTATACGTTTGTGAGCATGAACTTGCCAGTTTGAATGCAAGCATATTGTTGTTTTGATACCTTGTAATATGAGGATCATACTGTTTCTTCAACTATGTTCACTATTATAGTGTGCGCGTTATGCAACAACCGCTGTTCTTGTTTTTTCCGCAACCAAACAACGTAACGGAACTCTGTCGCGTTCACGAAACCACCTCTGTTTTAGATGTTAGTTTTTACTACCGATAGTCGAAAAACGTATTTATATCTTCAAAAATCACCTGTTTTTATGGTACATGTAATTTAAAGAAGGAAGTAACGATATTTAACATCATCAGTGATAGACCTATAATTTCGCGAAATGTCTACTTATTACATGTAGACGCACTGTTCAAAATGAAATATCAAACTAAAGAAACAAAATAACATAAACACGCTTAATGATTCAACACATATTGAACGTTAGAGCCTGAGCGCCTTAACTAAATTAGAATGGAGAAAACATGATATTCCGTACACAGATACACATATTCGGTGAATAATAGTTTGGTCCAAAATATCTTCGTTTGTATCGAGAGGTATAACGTACCCGAATCTCGAACATCGGTGATATATACTCTACATTCACGAAATACCCTATTAATAGTACGTATATTATAACAACAAATCGGGGCATTCACAAGTTAATGGTATTTCTGTATCTCGTCATAATCAATGCAAATATGTATTGTCTGAAATACATGTCCTATTCGCCAATCAATAATGTAATCGAACTTTTAGAAAGTATTATTGTAAATGGTCGATTCACAGCTGTAATAGCTAAATGTAATTATAACAATAACAATGCAAATAACCATCATATTAATAGAAAAAGAAAGATCTGTGCAATTATGTTACTTATGTATGTTATGGCCAATTAAAGGATTGGTACACTGTAATTGGCTTTGACGAGTATAGGTGTTCAGAAAAAGCGAGTTCCAGTCATATTAGTTGCATTGCATATATTATATCGTACACTGATAATGGACTGTAAACAAACAAACACATGATCATGCATCGTATTTATATATAAACATAAGCAGCTTTTATTGACACTATGTTCTCTAAGAATGTTGTGTTCTTTGTTGCACACGGTTGTGGGTCTATTTTGTATATTCTATAAATTTGCAATATGTATGACCATATGCATGAATTATCAATTTAATTCAATTACATTTATAGAAATTGAAATTAATGTTATTTAATATTTATGTATATGTATAATAATAATTTAGAATGTGTGCCAAGAATAAAAGTCGCATAATATATATTCGGTATTTACAAATTGCTTATAGCAGGTAGTATTATCGGCCATCTCTACATAATTGTTCGTATATACATTCTGGTCAAATATATGACTTGTGTTGTATTCTACTAACATATATGGAGACGTGTTATAAAAGCATTGTATCATTTAAATTAAATGTTGAATAAATGCATATATGGCGGCCAATATAACAATAAATATATTGGACGACAACACAGGCCCATCACTCAACGAGATCGTATCCGGTTGGCTTATACCGCCAAGCCACTTTTGCGCAATCGATGTTACAGAAGACACAAATTTCCATGTCGGATGCGCACGTCCTTAAATAAAATAGTTCTTATTAACAGCCGCACGTGAATGAAATGTTCAATACATTTAAAACAAATGCTAGTAAACAGCTTAGACATGTCATGAGTTGTGTAACCTTCGTATAGTCAAATAGTAATATGAGTGTAACAGTGAGTGTTCTTTTATATGTAAAAGTGTTTTAATCAGGCATACACTTAATCGTCATTTAAATAAGCAATCCAAATACACGTATTTTGAACTAATTGACATACATTGCTTTGAAATGTTATCTTGGTCAAAGCCATAAACCATTAAGAGAAGAAAGAACAGATGTTTTTTATGTATATAAGAATCAATTCTACTCTGACATACTTGCGAAGACAATCTGTGAGAGAAATTTGTCTTCGTATGTCTTCATAAAACTTCTTAAGATTGTCACAACACATAACACTGCCTTTCATTATTCATAACGACATCTTGTATGAATCACATTCTTCAAATCTCGGACTCTTATTATACACGATGCATCCATGCACATTGACATTATCAAATGCCAGAATGTCATAGGTTAGATGATTCACCATGAACATCAAAATAGAATATATTTTATCCATTTTTCGGAAATGCTTCAGGTCTGCAACAAAACAACAGTGTGCTGGGCACATTCGTTTATAGCATTGGAAAGGGTCCTCTCCGCTGAAAAATAGCCAAAGTATGGGCAATTCAAAAAAGTATATTCCGCATAGAATTATACTTTTGCCTTCAATATGTCTCATTTTGGCACATTTCTATACCCTGTCAGTCTAATAGGAGGAAGATTGATAACAAGAAAAACAGGGACAACATATATTCTGATAACGTATTTATTGTCGGTAAATCTTGTAAATAATAATACAATTGATCACAGTGAAAATAAGTGTTGCGTATACAAATACATATATGGAAAGAACTAGTTTAGTTCAGCACACAGGTAATTAAATATTGAGAGGCATAGACATTCGGCAGCGCGCATCACTGATATAGCGAAACAAAAACACATTTAGCGGCATGGTATATTCTATTTGGGGAAACAATAATATCTATGGGTACAATTAAAACTGAACCATTTAACATCCGTTCATAATCACATACAAAAAAATGACAGAACGTTATTGTTTGAACGAAGATATATTTAATGCATAACATGGGTCGGCATTGTTTGAACATAACCATTAGTGGAGTTTTCCAATGAGTGCACACTGCTAAGTCTATATCGCTTTAATATTCAACTTATCACAGAAGCAAAAGAAGCACATATTTTATAATGTTGAATGCATGAATACAATAAGAAGTGAAGAGGTATAGTAATGTTTGCTCCCTGTGGAGAATGAGGTCAAGCTGGATCGAAACATTTTAGTTTGAAAAGGGAACGAACATGTTCCATATGGAACACAGGATTTAACGATGCAAATATTGTCCAAGCTGCTCATAGGATTATAAGCTTGCAATGTACTGATATGAATGAAAAGCTCATTCAAGGCTGGCATGTGTCTTAATTATGATTATTGGATAGTTTAATAACAACAAGTGGCACAACCTAAAGACTTATTGAGGTTGATATTACATATTTCCTTTCCTCGAAACGATACTGCCAACCTCTTAAGTCGGGAGGCAAGGCAATTTCGGGGCTCAAATGGACGGTGTGTTCATCTCTATTGGGTTGTTGACAATCAATTCAAAAGGGCTTTACATATATTGTTCTGGGTTAAATAAGTGCATATATGGTGGTCAATATAACGCTGAAGGCGTTAAACGACAACACTGGAGCAACGCCCAACGTACCGCCCGTGACACCGCCGGCTCTTTGGTCGGCAATCCATTGATCCACCACGTATTCCAGAACCGAAATAGGCAACGTACCGTAGCGCAAGATTGCGTAGTGGAAATCGGCTAGATTGAACTTGCTGCCTGAAATTGACAATCTATGTTATCTACAGATGTGCATGTTAGCCTACACGAGAAAAAAAATAAAGAGAGTTTAAAGAAAGCCAATATTTTATTAACTGCGTAAAAAATATTCTTAGCAGCAAAATACTGTTTATCAAGACCACTGAAACATCCATTCATTTGCTGAATGAATTTTTATATATTCGGTCTCATTTAACAATTTTTGTGCCCAATTACATGTGAGGTAACATATTTAATTCAATCAAAAGCTGATTGTGAAAATACTAAGCATGTCGAGTCGTATATAATTTTAACATTGACTGTCAGAAGATCAACATTGTTGGTTTACTTAATCTGACCGAAGCGTTTGACATAAACACCTGATGAATCTAAAGTGTCTGAAGTCATTTGATTGGCTGGTTTACCTAAAGCGTCCGAAGCCTTTTTCCTGAGTTCCTTGAACTTAATTTCTCCGATCTTGTAGCCGACGGCCTGCCCGGGCCAGGTGGCATAGCGGTCAATCTCGTTTGCAGCTCCGCTCGGGGAATAATTGGTATAATTCAGCATGTACTCGATGGCGCGGTCCCTCGTCCAGCTGAGGACAAATGTACCAATGGTAATATGAGTATTTTTTTTAAATCTCATATTCCCTTATTAAACACGATACACATATTCAAGTTAAAATTTCTCAAGTGCCAGACTGTCCTATCTTAGATGATTCAACGTGCGTATCAAAATGTCATAGCTTTCATCCATTTTTTGAAAACTAGAAATGCTTCTGAACCACAATAAAAAACAAACAGTAGGTTGTTCACGTTAGGTTTTTGAATTCGAAAGGATCCTCTCAGCTGGAAGTAATTACAAAGTATGAACACGTAGATAAACTTCCTGATCCGTATATACGTTGTTTAGCGGAATGTCGTAATAATCTGATGTTCAATCCTCTAACAATAAGTTACACTACATACTTTTAAAAGGGTTTTAATCCAGGAACAGTTAGTAGTCTTCTTATATATCAAGATATACCCCGCCGACGAAACATATTGTCCATGAATCGAGGTTCATTATGATGATCAAAAAGCAATCGTATACGGATCAACCAAACACGGAGCAACTAGAAGAAACATTGTTCTTGAAATATTACATGATGATAAAGACAACTACCAAACTCAATCGATACTAGTTGCTCATAAATAGAGTCACTCACTTGTATTCGTGGATGCCTGTATCTACCACTAATCTTACTGCTCGGAACATCTCATCGCTATATCGACCAAGGCTGAAATCATTCGTGCATGTTCATCTTAATACAATTTACAAAGGAAAGTACACCTTCTCGTTGAAATTATTTAATTGGATATAAAGAATGCATGTGTTGAAGAATTCATCTGCAAAATAATACGTGTATGCCTTTTATGCGTAACTCACTTGTGTGTGACTTTTTGTTTTGTTCCATTATCTCACTTGATAATGTGGGAACAATCCTATGAAATGCATCTCTGCACCTGCTGGTTTTAGCTCAAGGTAAAAGAACAGACCTCGCTATTGTTTTCCTTTTCTTTATGAAAAATCGGATGAAATTATGTCAAAATAAACATATGAGATTCAACCGTGTACATTTATGAGTTAACAATATGCATAATCCTCAAATGGTAAGTTACTTAGGTTGTTACTGACATTTCGTAATCGTTTTGATAGATTCCCATTTCTTCTCCAAGGAACTCCGAATATAGACCCCATCCCTGAAAAAACAACATTTAAATACAATAAGATGACAACCAATAAAGCATGCATGTTCTATTCTGCAATTTATGAAAATCCTTTTTAAATATTGTTATTAAAGAAGAAATCAATTCGTGTAAGTGGTATTATTGTATGATGTTATCTTGTTCTGACTTTCAGAACCATGATACAAGGTTCTAATGTGATTAATACAACCATATAGCAGCATACTTATGATAAATAGGCTAATTAACATATTTGATTGGCAATAAGAATGTGTATTTTGCACTATTTACGTAATAATAATGTGCAATTCAATAAGGGTTACATTGAAAGTACATTTGGACATAAATCTAATTTGTACTGAACGTACATTTAAATATTGGGATATTATCAATCTGCTTTTATTGAACCTTGAGGCACACTAATTAACTGACCTCAATATACGCGTTGAAGAACGGAAAAAAGTAAGGTGCATTGTAGGAGATCCACTCGACGCTCCTCATGTATGGAGGTATGTCGGCGAGAAGGGCATAACTTTCCTTAAAATAAAAATAGGAATGATACTTGATAATGATAATGTTGAGCATGTAAGAGAATAATACAAGCAAACAGAAAGTAGGATCAAATTAACAATATACAAAACACTTTAGATCATGATAGCCTATATCTAAATGACTATCCATTGAACGAAAAAACTTAAACATATATGATGTGCAATGGACTTAAGAGTCACATTTACCAAGCTTTAATAGCAGAGGGTGATTACTTTTTGTACTAGAGAAAAAACATCAATTGAGGTCACATGAATGACGTTACTAACACTAATACCAACGTGTGTCTCTCCTTCAATCATAAAACGACTACAAGTTCATATGATGGGATATACTAAAACAGTTAGTGTCGAGAGAATCATAAAATATGACCTGATATTACCTAAAAACAAACAACATATTGGTATTGGCGAATGTGCCTTTCAATTAATGAATATCATATCATGTTCAGTATAGATAGATACATTTATTTCGGTATCATGGTGAACAAACATGTTGTATTCATAAAAAACAAAAAAGAGAATTAACAATGCAACACAGCACCAAGGATAGCACAAAAAAAGAGTGATCTCTTATTTCCATTGTGGTCCTTGTTAGTTACTGGTGGCCTGACATAGAGAGACATGAATTGTTGCTTAATAATATATCACAGATTTAAACTGAGCATTAATAATACTTGAATTGGTGGACATTATTGTGTGAATATCACAGTAAAAAATGAGCACATACAACATGAAGTAAATAAATGACTTAAATAATTAAAATAGTTATAGCACATAAAACATTATCACAGATAATTAAAACATTAACATCACAAACTGACTAGTGAAATGTAATTAAAGAGCGAAATGTATTAAAAAATGTACACATGATACCGATTCCTTAGTAAAAAAATATTATAAAATCTGATTTACAAAGTGCTTTTTTGACGGCAACCTTAAACCTATGGGACGCATATATACTAGTAACAGAACGAGGTAACCCATTCAATAGTTTACAACCCACAAACACAAGTGATTTCATACCGAAACCGTTAACCTTCGGAATTGCGAACGAACCTTTCTCACGGAACCTTGTATTGTGACCATGTGTTTTCTTAACCGGAATGAAATGCCCAGCCTCATAATCAGGGGCTGTACCAGCAACAATTTTAAAAACTTGAGTCAGAATATTTTGATCGACTCGTTGGGATACTGGGAGCAAATTTAATAGTTTAAATTGCTCGGGACCAATTTTTGACCGTGGATCTAAATTCAAAACAAACCTTACCAACTTATTTTGAGTTACCTGTAACTTGTTCACCCATAATTTATTCAACGCATAATACTAAAAAGAGCAGGCATAGTCAAAATGACATTGAATAAGTGACATATCCAAAAGTTTCTTAGTATGTTGAGTGAGATATTCACGTTTCCTATATTAAAATTTACAATTTAAACCTATAGTTTACCTTTTTAATGACTGAAGAAGCCATCGAATCACAAGATAAATTTTGATCCAATGTTACACCAATATAATAAACAGAAGAGGCTGGGTATCCCTCTTGTTTTCACAAATGATGGGTATTTATTTGACAGTTTAGTGTAAAAACGTATTGACTGAACACACTACTACAATATAAAATTTATTGAATTGAAACTTGAAATATATCTTAACCATGAAGGTAAATCAATGGATGAAAGCAAAACAGCATTAGGAACATTGAACAAAATCAGGAAAAGGTTCAAAGTGTTTCAGAGGAACAATTCAAACAATTTAGTCTTTATTATTTAAATTCTTATATTAAAAGTATGCTCTGATCGCATTTGATGAATGTTTGTTCCTTAACAAATAAAGAAGTTATTTTCAAAACTTTATTTTGAAAGCTGTTTGCACGGTCTTAGTTTTTTCTACTTAGCGTTAAGAGCAAAAGAGTTCTTAGTGATGTTAAAACCAGTTCCAAATATCTTTTTGATCCAACTTATTCATAAGAGAAGTACAATTCTAACTGACTTTTAATGACTTTGAAGACTATTTAAAAAATATCACTGGGTCTCATATGTTTGAAATTCGATACATTTAATATTTAAAAATTTCATTTTTAAAAATACATTTTGAAAAAAACGTTACTTAGAACTTGTTCAACTGAATTAAGTCTTAATACTAGACTAAACGCAATCGTCTGTGCATACACTTTTTTTTAATGTCTACACAACTTGATTGTTTTGAAAATTTACTTATTGTGTTTAACAATATTATAAGTAATATGAACAATTTGTTGTTGTGTGTTTCCAAATATTAATAAATTCCGTTACAAAGCTTAATTATGTCATCCACCTTGATCGAACCTATGTTTGTTTATGCCTACCTAAACTGTTTCGAATTTAAGGTTCAGTTTTATATCATTTCTGCTATGTTTATCACGGATCATGTCAATTATACAATTACATCTGTGGCCAAGTTATTTAAGGACTTTCTGTATTTAACGATTTAACAACTTAACTGTCTATGTAGTTCATTCTGAAATTTACTTGCAGAAAGTACAACATCACACAACAGCAACATCCACCATAATTACTAAGAGCACTGTGTTAGCATCATGTTTAACAAAGTGTGAATAATCTAATAATCATAAGTGAAGAGTAGTTTATCAGAATACAGGTTCAGATTCAATGATTTCAAAATTGGGCGGTGACTGCCATACACCTCATCAATAAGGTGCCAAAAACAACCGTATAATGTTATGATAGCATAAATCAGTATTGACTTTGAGGATAATTATATATACATGTATAATACCACTTCTTATTCCAAAAAGCAATATTAACGCACCTATGATTAAGAATATTACAGTTTTTAATAGGGTCATACAATATCATGTGTAAATCATGCGAAAGTAATGAAGCATGGAGTAACAATAAAAGATGCAAGTGACACCACATAATTATGCTACAAGCAACATATACTCTGATATAACAAGCAATTTTAATCTTGATGACATTTCAAAAACACAGTCATGGAACAGTACATCTCAATAACAGTCCTACATATATCTTTAACTTTCACAAACACAGACATGGTATAATCACCTATTGCACATCTCACGAAAAGTCATGCTTATAATTACTTGTCATCTTATAAATATGGTCATACTGACGACTACTTCCTCTCTCATAAACACAGTAGTGGAACTAAATACTTCACATTTCATAAACCTAGTCATGTTTCAAATTACTTTCTGTATTATATGTAGACAAAGTCATGGCACTAATTACTGACCATCTCATAAACACAATCCAGGTACTAATTAATTCCCATCTCATGGACCCAGTCATGGTACTAATTACCAGGGCGCAGGATCAACGATGTTTTCAGGGGTTTTAACACGGGCTGGACCGAATGTAAACGCACCGTTAAGAACTCTATTTTTGCAAATATCTCAAGTTATTGAAATACATTTGCAAAAATCTTTAGTGCATACAAGATAGTTGTTCTTGCAGTCTGTGCCAATATCTGAATATTTGGGTATAAATCCTTGAAAACGTCTGAAATCGGTGCCAAAATTCCACGTTGTGTAAAGCATAACCGTGTACCTGAATGCTGTACATACCGAACTTTTGGCCAAGAACACAGGCTTATTAAACAAAGAAATTCGGATGTATTTTATATTGCAATATGCAGCATCAAAAACTGTCTTTTCTGAACTAGTTTAAATTCTTAAGCAACATTGTTTAAAAACGTTTTTTGAACAAAGCACCACTTACCGGTTTGTTTACATCCTTTAACGTTTAATTGTCAAACCGACAAAGTCAGGTGATCCTGCATCCTGATTACTACACATCTCAAGGACATAGTCGTGACATGTATGTCTTCCCATCTCATAGATACAGCAATGGTAATTATTACTTCCAATATCATATGCAAACTCAATGAATTAATTACTCTCCATCGCAAAGACACATTGGTGTAGTATGCAGTTAACTATTTTACTTATAGTATGTCAATGTAAATTAATAGCACAGGCATATCTGCATTTAAAGCATTGTTGAAAATACGATTATTCCAAAATTAATGTATTCCCAAAATAGTGTGTTTCTGTATGTTTAACCATAAAACATTGATCTACCTTAACCATTAAACATGGATATACATAACTGGCTACCTAACAAATTGTGTGTGAATTTATCTGAAACATGTTTTATTGGAGGCATGACCAGTAAAATGCAAAATTGTTCGCACATAATTGCAATATCAACAATTAAGTTGTGCCTTCTGACATAGCAAGAATTAAAGTAGACTTTCAAAACCACTAGTCAACATTAATAATACAGTATGATCCTCACATTGTATAACAATTTACTCTGATTGAGCAACGGTTTCAAACTTAACATCAATAGGGATTAAAATTTACTTACAGAGTAACAACAAATGTAAATCATTCAGCATCGTTAACAACTCATTTGTATCTCATTAGCAGTTTTACCAATCAAACATCACATCTTACCAGCACAGATACCAATCAACC
Organism: Dreissena rostriformis; assembly: GCA_007657795.1. Taxonomy (NCBI): domain Eukaryota; kingdom Metazoa; phylum Mollusca; class Bivalvia; order Myida; family Dreissenidae; genus Dreissena; species Dreissena rostriformis. The sequence goes on along the minus strand of VMBQ01007193.1, from coordinate 13,656 downwards.
CCATTCCTTCTGCAATCAGAATTGTTACCTTCTGATTTACATCCATTGGTATACCCACTCAATCATATTTCTCCTGAATGATATCTTACTGATTTGCATCCACTGATACAGATATCAAGGACACAGTATCATCCCAAAATGATAACTAACTGATAAACATCCACAAGCACAGTTACCATCACATCACACCAGAATGGTTACATAATGATTCACATTGCACCAGCGTATCTTTCTAGAAAATATATTAATAAATTGACCACATAGCTCACATGTCTCATCAGAAAAAATTAGTGTTTGTAAAAACCACAATAAAAACTAAATAACTGTCATGTGTGACTTATTATTTGCTGAGAAATGTTATTTTTGACTTTCTATGTGTGCAACAAAGTAGGTATTAAGTTGGTAAATTCCGAGGGCTTTTAAATAAGGAAGCAGAACAGAAAGATATGAACGTATCTGCCAGTTTATCATTACACATCTTTACATTTTTATCATTGCACACTTTATTGAGTTTGTTCTTCCTGGTTTCTAACAAAACACATTATTTTACATTCCGAAATTTGGTAGAGGTCGAAAAAACAACAACATATCGTTGTATTAAATTTCAAATTCAACAAGCTATCCTGCCATTTGTTTTAAAGTTTGCGAAGCAAATTTTTTCTACACTTATCAAGATTTTGTCTTGAATCTCGACAAAGGTCACCACAACAAAGTGTAGATGTGCAAGACACATTTTTCACGCGCAGTGCTCAATATGTTCCTGAGTTCCTGAGGTATGTGCCCTTGAACCTAGTCATGGGCATTGCTTCTATTCCTGTGACAAAGCGTTGCAGGGGTATTTTTGGGCACTTTTGTGTCATTGTGCAATAATTAACTGCGGGAGTGAATCTTTTTATCACAACCGCATGCGTAAGAAAACTTACCTGATTGTGATGACCAGGCAAGGCTTCGTGAAGTGAAAAGGAAACCATGGAATATGAGGGACTGTAAAAGAAACGAGTCGATGTTTGAAAAAAGTTAATGTTTGAATGAACAATATTGTTGTGTTTATTCATTACACTAATTACATATTTGTTATTTTTAATGAGTCATATTGTAACATGTTAACATGTTCAATTTCCCTGTTATATAACTTGGCATCACATAGATAACGCTTTGTTTTAGTATTGGACCCGAATAGTCTTCCCGCGTGAGGACAAATGTCATGGATTTACAGTTTCCTGGACTTGTACAATTTTATCATACTTCTAAAATTATGTCGCGGAAAACGGATATATTACAGGAACTAACTTGTCCCCGAGTCTGGTGAGCTGAACATAGAAAACTCCTGGTCTTGACCCGTCGGAAGTTCCTGCCTTGTATTCTCCGCCTGGTCCGTCCACGCTATAGGCTCGAACCCTGAACAATAAGGATAGTTTTAATGTCGTCGTGTGACAAGAGCGCACTGAAATATCCCTGTTACCGATAGCTTTGATATAAAACAACTCAAATGTATTCCATCAAATTTGACCTAGATATATTGCCAAGCAGGACAACTATTTTAAATACACGGTTGTTCAATGTAACGATGTTTAATTATGATGCGCTATGACATGGACACAATTAAGTTGTGTTCAGTGAAGAGTTTAAATAAAAATAGTTAAATTTTCCTTGTTCTATAAGTCGTTATGGACTTACAGTGTTTATTTCAATACAGCATGTGCATTAACATGATTTAAATATTAGTTCATATTTGTTGCGCACTTATATCAATATACCGATAAATTACAACATATAAATCAAGTCAACAAATGCGATCATTCCAGAAATCTAGTACTTAAGGCTATAAATGAGCTTGTTTGGGTTACGACATCATCACACTTGGTAGTTTGATGTACGCAATTAAAACTCAGTGTGGGGTATGTATGTTACATTTATGTTACAGTTTAAATGACCTTATGATTGTTTGCGTTTTAATAAGAAACACGTCGTGCATGTCAAATACACGTATGTACTTGTAATGGTGTATTATGAATATGCAATGAAAAGAATTAGAAGTAGTTAAAAACTAATCGCTACTCTCGCGTTATTATTCTTACGAATCATACAAATAGTATCGTGTGATGGTCTTATGTTTTTACGAAGCATTGATAATACACATTATAAAAGACGCTTACTCTAACGGCAGGTCTGGGAGATTACGGAAATACTTCGGCAGCAATGGCTTTATTCGTTCGAAAATAATTTTGTTGAAATTCGCTAGGACATCTTCCTATAATTCCAAGTATACATATTTCAATCATAATTACAATTTGTATCCGTTAACCATTTGCATAAGTCTGGTACAAATTAAATGAGAATACACGATGAGTATTGAATACAAGTTTACTTAGATAAGGAATTCTTAACAGCGAGCCTTGGTGAGTGGTTCAGGTCATCGTACCGAACGAAGAAACTAATCAGTGTTCGACTCTTACTTGGTATTCACAATGTACTATTTGTGTTTCAAAGTTTTGTCTTCATTAAGTAGATACAAAAATGAACATGGCTGAACACAACACTATAACATCAAATGACATCGAGAAAATAAAACAATAGTCGTCCCCATACTGAGCGTGTTTAATGTATTCAACAAAACAAAACAGTTATCAAATGGCATGTTATGTCGTTAACACGGTAGTGATGGCGCGATATATATTTGAATCAAAACATATAATGTCACATTGTTTAGTGTGACAAACTATTAAGTGTGTTTATAAATATAAGTATGGGTAATCGTTGATATATCCATTACTACATGTATTAACTGTAGAATTTTTAAATAAATTTAATGTTATGTACAAGTTCATTTATTTAACACGTAATGTATATTATTTTTTTTAAAAGAACATAATACATGTAACTTAATCGGAAACAATTTCATACGAATTATTTTAAGATAAAGGTCAATATATTTCACTCACTGAAGTATTGAAGAGAAACCTCGGGTCACTTGACAAATTGGCATACATCTCGGATATCGTTGTTGTTTTGGGAAAACCTACGTTGATCATTTTCTGAAAACGAAAAGAACATATGTGTAGATAACGGATCATAAAATCATGATAAATGATACATTTGCAACACCAGCTCTATATTCGGAGAAAAACAAGATAATTATGTGTCCATAAAGGAACAGATGCCCACCCATTTCACTTTTGTCTCAAAACTCCACATAAGTAAACAAATCAACCTTAATCTGAAAGTCATGCGGGTAGACTCACGCACCAAAAAGTCAGGTAAATATGTGAAAGCGTTTCGCAAAACAATCCGGCAAAGGGTTATTTAAGATAAAATTGTCAAGTCCAAGGCCGTAACTTCGTTAAAAATTAATGGACCGGAACAATACAAGAACTTGATCTCAAGGTCATGTAGGTAGACTCACACACCAAAAATACGGTCAGTATCTAAACGCGTTTCGGAAACAAATCCAAAAAGTATTAAGTTACACAAATTCCTAAGTCAAATATATAGAAGTGAAACTCCAGAAGCTGCAGCAGTATTGCATTTCTATCATACACACCATCGTGGTCCTTTATTTATGGCAAGGAACCAGTTGCCAAAACGGTACAGTACGGCACAAACGAAACAACATATAAAACATATTCCTTGACTTGTGCGTGCTCAAAATCAGGTTGCTCAAAAAGTTGTCCGTGTATAAGAGCCATGTGCGTGCTCAATATCAATCGTCAAAACCAATCGAAACTAAACTTTACTTTGAAAATAACGCCATGAGCAATCGAGTTATAGATTTTGTTTTCAACCAAAATGCGTCCACATGAACAACTGGTACTTAAACAGTGCTAATTAGTGTAAAAACAGTGATATTATTGTTAATCCGTGTTCAATGTCAATTGACGGTTAAGGAAATTGCGAAATATTTCATGAGTTATCTCCACTCTCAGACCAACCAGAGGAAAACGGTTGATACTCGTTGAAACCGCTTTCGGCTGGCCCTATGATAGGCGTCATCACATTAAAAACAAGTAAGTAATAAGGTAGATTAACCTGTTTTAAGACTTAATTTCTCAATCGAATCGAGGCATCAGCGGCCATTTTTTTCTCAAATCTGACCACGTGATTCCCCGCATTGGTGATCTATACACGCGTATATTATTCACAATAAATAAAACGCAGCTTAAAAATAAATCGATCAAGAAACTATCATCAGAGAAAAAAATATGAATAGAGTTGAACGATATAAACTCGAGTATATATACCTATCATGTAGCTGAAACTGCAAGTTGTTCGGATGACGTAATTTAGGAGCGATTACACGATGACGTCACCATTAACCAAATCAAATATTATTAAAGGGGCAGTATTGTAAAATCGAATTACCAATAAAACCAGTTATGCTTATCGAACATAAAAGAAGCAAATATATAAAAGTTTCATTACATTAATAAGTCCAAATTTAAAGAGAAGAAAGATATAGTAGATTGAAAACTAACAAGCATGTGTTTCTTAAGTACGTCAGCATCATATCCTTTTGATAAAAAGGAGCTAATTAAATTAAAAAGTTTAAGTCCCGTTACTTCGTCAACAATCCATGGACCGGAACTCAAACTCGATCTGTAAGTTATGTAGATAGACTCACACACCAAAAATCAGGTAAATATATGCAAGCGTGTTGATAAAAGGGTCACAGAAAATAAATGTTATTGTAGAGAAAATTTATTAGTTCAAGGCCCATAACTTCGGCAAAACTCAATGGACTTAAATGTAACTCAAACTTGATCTGTAACTCATGCAGATAGACTCACATACCAAAAATCAGGTATATATCTCGAAGTGTTGAGATAAAAAAAATCCGGAACCTGATTTCCGGACGGACGTCCAGACGGACCGACAGACGGAATGACGGACGGACAGTGGACTACTATATGCCCCGGTATATATAAGACATTCCTCCACCTGTATGATTTTCATAGTGCTTGTCGATATTAATATTTACAAAATACACAACAACTTAAAATACAAAATAACCATGCTTAAATATGTTATAAACCAACGAAATCGACTGACCTTAATTATTAGTGCGTAGTTCAAAGAACTCATCTATTGAGAATATTTTCATATACACACGAATTGTATAGCGATTGTAACGTATCTGCAAAGGCATATAAGGTTTCTCGCGGCAGGGTGTTCGGTTTATATTCAAAATGTAATTTGGTAGCACCTCAACCATGTAAACTTGAACTGACCAAATACGGAGTTATATTTTAAGTGCTTCAATCGCATACGACGGTGTCAAATTTCTGTACTTCAAATTATGGGGCACAGAAACTGGGACAAACATAAATGAGACGATCCATTTTCGTCTACTGGTTAATTCATAATCTGATCCTTCAGCGCCTCATGCGATTGATAATTGAATCGGGTTGTTATATTGTTTTAAACATTTGAATACATGCATACGCATCAATTTAAGTACAAGCCAATCTGTGGAAATCACAAAATGATGAGATATCGTCATCCGCATTGCCCTTAACCAGGTACCTGTCTAATAAGCTTTGCGATACGGTCCACCTCCTCTACACCTTTGTCATAGACCTCCTTTGCCGTCATTTCTGTGGAAGTGTGGAACCTCAGACAGGCTTTGTAGTTTTCTTTTCCTCCCGGAATACTCCCGAGCCCGAGACCGGGGCGCGTTTTCGGCATGTATTCCTTGAAGGTTATACGACAACAAATAATTTTACTATTGTTCTCACAAACAATATACCATTCTCCAGTGACCTAATATCGGTGTATTCAGAAAACGAGTAACACAATTTCTGAACGTATGCAAACCATGCAACAACAAACGATTTGCCTTCAAAGAATTATTTAATTATTTAATTCCCGTGAAATCCATGCCGATTTTGTTTATTAACAGCATGTTTAACCACGCAAAGCCGATAGTTCCATACACACTGCAAAAGCATTCACTACTTGCATGATTGACCTATTTCCGGTGACGTCACAACAAAGGGGGAGTACTCCTTTGCAATTGGCAATAAACTTGTTGTGTTTACACTAATGGGGATCGTCTGCTTCACTTTGCATTTTATGTGTAAATTTCTTGAAGAGGACCAAAAGAATGTTAATATGTATGGAATATGGATAACTTTGGATTATTTTAGTTGAAGCAAGATTTTGAATTGCAGTAAAACATGTTTTTTCCTCAATTGTGTTGTATCTGTATTTATTTTCAATCGAGTACCGTTAGTTAAACAAAATACACGGAGCTCATGCGTGTGACGTCATCACGAGAGTCTCGTTATTAATGTAAACAAAATCAACAGAAATCGGTCTTCACCGGAAATAGGTCACCGTACGATATATATTCACTAAACAGATATATACTCTATTTGTAAACTTGCGTCTTATAATTCAGAGAATACAGAGCTTTTATATAAAATATGGATCGTAGGTATCAACTTCAGTTTTATCTAAAACAACATTTCAAATAATGTTTTATAACGTCAAATGAGTTTTTATATTATGGTGTCGTAAACGACGTTATATTAAGTGTTACATAATATATTTAATAGTGTTTGAATTCTTAATACACATGGCACACATACCAATTTAATATGTTTCATATCAAATACAACTTCAACTTTATGTACCTATTTATAAATAAACCTTAAAATGACACACTTACGTTTTTTATAAACTCCTTGACCTTTAGGAGTTTAGCGTTGAATGCACTAATGGCATCTTGAAGCCGTTTATCCAGTGCCACTCTGAATACAGAACCAACAGATATACTATAAATATGTTCTGTAAGCTAACTGAATATACTACCAATGTTTATTCTAATGTCCACAAAAAACAGTTATTAAGAGTAAACTCAACTTCACTTAACATTTAACACAAAGTTTATCATAAATTATATATATAACTATTGTGGCATGCATCTTAGTTATTTGATCAAACATTAAATGAATACGACAGGATGAATTCTAAGCCTATACCAAATGACAACAAAGTATAACTTAATTAAACATGATATTGTGTACGTACGCATTTTTCCCCAGAATGGCACTGGCATTGTCTTTTGTAAATGGTGAGTAAAGTGCCGATTCGTTTGCTGGTTTAACCAGGTCGTCTATGTTTCCAGGAATACCTGCCTATTAAACATATATAATACCATGGATGATATTGCGTATAATACGTTTCGATAATAATTTGCTTTTATTGTACTTGATATCGGGGAATATGTGTATGGCATAAAGCCACGAATTTCTTATTAAAGTATCTTAACTACGGCTACGCATTATTTTGAGACAAGGACTGTTTTAAATTCTACATCATTTTAGGTGGAAAAGGCGACTTAAATTTTACAAACTTGCTTTATGTAATTGTTACAGAAACAACAGTTTGACCAATGATATAGATCCCCTGACATTGGTGCTTTTCACCGAGTTCAACTGTTTACATGTGTTACTCACAACTGAGACATTATGGCTTGTGTGACCATTGGCAATGGCTCTGCGACTCAAATGCATCATTTCCTCCATCTAAAATTAAACCACATATTTATACATACAGTGATTGTTTTACCGCAAATTAAATCTTAGCGCAAAGCATTCCCGGAATAATTTTAAATAAAAAACAACGACATCAAAATCGTTATTGTCAATACCTGTTGGGGCCCTCCTTCAATTCTTCGAACATAGTTCACAAAGTCGCCTTCGGTGTCAAAAGGCTGCGCCGAGACAAACATGTCAAAACCGGAAAACCAGAACTCCAAGAAGTTAATTGGGTTCAAAGGCTGATAGCTGTCATAAGCAAAGAAAGTATTCATTCATTTCGGGTTGTTGTTTGTGATAGTATAATATCTGGGCTACACAAATAAATAAATATGAATTGTATTAACGTTTTAAAAAACCATTAAAAAAAACTTAAGTACTGCATTAGATTACTATAGCTTACTTAAATGTAAGAGTATGAATATGACAGAGTAATTAAATATTTATGTCAAAGCGCACCAAAACATTATTTTATGCACAAGTGAAATGTATTAAATATATATGTGTATGCATGCATGCAATACACTTTAACAAAATAAACCCAACGCAACATATAATCAGTGCAAACATTATCTTACAATTACATGTCATATATACATGTATCAATTATGAGATCAGCACTACTGTATACGATCTCTTTACTAAAGTAACATAATACTAATCATGAAATGGTCATACTCCTTCCATTCATAGCCATCTCGCACGGTTTCTAGGATCTCCTTTAGAACTTTGAATGATATCAGCTTATCTCCAGCCAGGGCTGAACTGTTCACCCGGGATAAACGTTTTAAAAAGTTGTCTACTTCCACCTACAATTAAAATGTGTGAAATATTGCAAAAACCACGACGTATCGGTCTATGAAAGTTAACACATTGGTTTTATATTTAGTTTTACATGTTAAAGATAATTAGCAGCAAAGTATTCAAAGTTAACTATAATTTAAATTAAACGTGAACACTGGAATACGTAAAGCGACGGATAAATAAATAGTAAACATACATGTTTTGTTTAAAAAATAATAATGAATTAACCTATTTAAGATTAGAACATTAAAGCCAAAGTTAAAGTTTAAATACAAACTGCAGAACAAACATATAAAATATGAATGTTTAATGCATAAACAATGGTCTAGCGATGGTAAACTGCATTTCATCCCCTCCTATGACAAAGTATTTTATTTGGTAGAATCCGTTGGCATATACAAACTGTCTTCCAAATACAACTGTTTATAAACAGTAGCTTGTTATGTTAAAGTGTGTGATTTTAACAATTTCCATGCTTTTCATGTTGAACTTCTAACCTTCATAAACTGGGCAACTTTGAAGATTGTCTATGAAGTTTTTGCACATTATTTGAATTGTTTAATACATTAGTTTTTTAACTATTAAAACAATTTAATTCATTTGTGCTAGTAAGTCAGATTGCGGAGACAAAATAGATTTTTCTTCAACAAATATCTTTGTGCCATATCAAGATTTAGAAGCATTGTTTGATTTAAGGTTAGGTTTATAAGACGATGCGATTTTCATTTCATTTACTATATCCGAAGGAAAATAACATGACAAAAAGTAAAAACTATATTGCGACTGCAAACTGTGTTACAACTTATAACTTAAACCAGTGTCCCTCTCGAATACCTTCATGTCCTCGAGCTTCGCATATGTGTAGGAATCAAGCCTGTCATTGTACTTGTATGTGCCGATAGTGGTGGAATATTCCCTGGAGATTGACAGTCGCCACGCCCAGTAGTCGCTGGACACCTTCTCAACGGTTTCTGTGAAACAATATTCGGATTAACATTATAGACTTTGTCTCTCAGTAGTGTCGTTACCATGAAAAAAAAAACAATAACAGGTTATTTAACATATATGACATATATTAATATGTCACATGTATATTCATCCATACTCTGATCTTATAGGGCTGTTATAATTATGTCAGTTATTGCTTCTAGTGTGCCGGTGTTTGTATGTTTCCTAATAAAAAACGCATTATCCTTACATTTTCCACCGGATGCAATACAAATTCATTACACTGTTGTACTGTTTCTGCATGAGCTGTGGTCATTTGAGCTATCTTAATCATCAAATTGCATGTATCGCTAATAGATAATGTGTATTAGTCAGATAAGCTTATGATCTGCAAACCTTAAAGCCACATCAACTCTCAAAATCAACGAATATTTCGTAAAATAAAGTTAACCAAGAAAAAATCAGTGTTCCTTATAGCAATAGCCAAAATTGCAACGCTAGATCTGGTCTGGTCACATAGATTCAAAAAGATACACAATTCTCGTTTTTAGTTTTTGTGGAACAATATATTCCATTTTAATTTCCCGCAACGATATTCCTTCATACGACACACGAATACTAACTTGGTATATGAATATGTGTTGAATAATTTGTTCCACAAACCATGAAACGAGCATTTTGTATCTTTTTAAATCTATGTTACCAGACCACACCAAGTGTTGCAAATGTGGCTATTTCTATAAGGGATACTGATTTGTTATGGGTTTACTTTATTTTACGAAATACTTTACTAAATATTTGCTGATTATGAGGGTTAATGGGCTTAAGTAACTCTGGCAAAACTGCGAAACAAATGTAATAGTTAATGTTCTATTACGTTGTAGGTATTTGCTATCTAAACAATTTTATGGATATGTTATTACATTTCGTACTTACCACCGATATAAAATTCTTAATAAATAACTGTTAACAAGCCCATGTGAATGATTTATATCAGATTGTATCGTTTAAGACACTTCAACAGTTGAACAAACTTTACCTCATAACGTTTTCAATGTGACAAGCAGCACTCCAAAGTGTGTAAGAACATATAAAGGCCGTTCGTGCAGGGTTTGTTTACATGATTAAAACCGCTACAACTAAAATACAGTATTTACTTCAATATGTGTCTTGTTCTTATTGCTGTGAACGTGATTGCATATGTCAAAATGCGTGTGGAGTATCAGCACAACGCGCATTGACAAATACGACCAAGAATTATGTTTGCGACCAAACATGCAAATTTCGACTTTCTGAATCAAGCATTACTTTTTTATATTGCACTTTAAAAGATCGATAAGGCAATTTCGCATACTAATTGGTTAACTATCATACAGGTATATACGCGGTTTCCTATTTATATATGTTTACATTGTTTTGACACCAGCGTTTCCCAGCTTCGTATCTAACCATTTTCACCCACTTACAACAACGCATGTCACATTGTTACATATTGAATTATTCCTTCTTTAAGTAAGAACAATTAAAAAAAATATAACCGATATTTTAAACAAAGATGCCTTCCCAAACTGCAACGTTTACTCACCTGTTCGAAAAAATGAGGCCGCTGACAGGAATATCAGGTATTTCAGCCACATTGTCCAAGTCGGATTGTTGAATATGAGCTTAATATGAACTGAAATAGATTTAACAAATGTTTAAGCTATCCGCTAACAACACTGAACATTTAAATTGAAATAACATCCGAAGAAAAATTAAATATAAATGCAACGATCGTCAGTTAAAGTGTGTTTGTTGAAAGACGGTTATGTGGATCTCAACACAAATGGCATTGAAATTTCTAGAATAATGCATCTTAAATATATGTTGACCTCAGCAGGGTCACGAACAAAAGTAGCTCAGATCCATACAAGTTCATGTCTTAAAAGCACTAAATGTATCGTAAATCACAGAAACACATTATTGTATTGATTCAGACCACAATCGAGACAACCATAAACCCACATGCTATAAATCGTTGGTTGATGTTTTGATCTTTAAAATGGGTTAAGTCATCTCTAAATTTTCTATTTTCAGTATTTTTATTAACGTGTCGCCAACATATAGCCATAGCCATTTCATAAGTGTTCTTGAAATTGATTTAGCAATTTCAAAATATTAAATTATAAACGATCACAAATTAATAACACGTTATAAATCATGCCCCAGCGACGTTTGGGTCAATGTTGTTATCGCACTTTAGGCGAGAAATAGTTCATGCATCTTGTTTAAACCGGATTGGCAGCCACGTCTGGGCGTTTAATAATCTTAAAGTACGTTATTCGCATAAATGGCAATATTCACTTTTTCTACATTGAAAGTCGATTTTTATAAATCTATATCTTAACAACAGCAAGTTTTAGAATATGTTCAACTGGTACTATGATATGATTTTCTGGTAACACAACACACCCGGTTTAATGCTATGTGTTTTTGTGTACTAATCACTGAAAGATGTCCTTAAAATTTTAAACTTTGATTCAGGAAAGACGACCGGTTGCAAGGAACCTATATAACGTATACAATTCGTATTCGTTTAACATCAGGGTCAATATACAATCGTAAATCAATAAAACGAAAATAGAAACTTGTACCAAATATCCGTTTTGCTTTACATAACAGAACAATACTTGATTTATCCCAGGTATACATCGATACAACATGGGGAACATATAATAATCATATAGTATAAAGAACACGTCTGTTATCTGCCAACGTCGAGATAATGACGACGATATAGAGAATACTAGGTTAGCGTTGAATAGAGAGAAGTTTTGTTGCGAGGCTTAGAACGCCGTGAGAGCGAGCCTTGGCGAGCAACATTAACTTCTCTCTATCCAACGCTAATCCTAGTATTCTATTTATCACATCGCATTTTTACAAGAAAAATAGCAAACAAACGTGACATGTTTGGAAACTTCAAAAACAATGAAGCATAGCGAATGAGTGTTTGTTTATTAACTGGTTACACATGTAAAATTTAAAAAAATAGTTCGAGAATTTATTTTAAGAAATAAACGATAATAGAAATATCAATAAACAACGAGTCTAACATCAGCAGTCCGTGCTCGCGACAGGTCTATTCAACAAGGTGGGATAGAGGCTAGTCTATTCCATGGAGTGTTATACCGTCAATGTCGCGGTGAAGATGGGATATATACGATTGAACACACTCCATGACAACACCACACCAAAAATATAACGATTATAATGTATATTCGTGTTTATAAATGTAAGTTTTACAAGTTAGCTAGCTGTGTACATTTAATTAACTCTTAAATGTATAGTGGATATGAACGCAAGTTCAAAATGCCTCGGTCATGTACAACGCCAATGCCGATCTATCTGTTTATATGTAGCGTCATGGACACAGCTAGTTTGATCAAGTATAGAACAAAATGTAGTATATATGAACTTCGCTCTGGAAAAAACGGAGCTTAATGCATGTGCGTAAACTGTAATGTAAATATATGAGCTGCGTTATGACATCACAACTGGATATTTAAACCATCCTCTATCGATTAAAGGTATCCCGTGGAAAATCGTTTATCTCGTCTGCATGTCATTCATGTCACTGAAATCAATGTTAAAATGGGAAAAGTAGATACTATTGGCAAACAATTGGTTTTTAGTTGCTGCGATCCTTTGAGTTGATAAATTTATGTGACCAAGTTGAGCGGAAATAACAAACATCGATTTCTTCCATGGTCCAATTATACTATGTAAAGTCTATATCTAACTATCCAAAAAAAAAAGACGTTTAATACCTCAAAAATGAAATCTCCCTCCCCCATTGAATTCATTTATGGCAAATGGTCTCGATCAAATTACCACATGCTTTGGTATAAAATGAAAGATATTCAAAGGGTTGCACTTTAGTTTTCCTGACATCTGCACCAAGAGTTATACAAGGCAGTTATTCAGGACAACGTCCATGGTCCATAGAAGTACACCTCATTTTTGACACTGAATACTTCAGAAAAACGCTTTAAGTTACTCACAATTGAGATCAAGTCCTCGATCCTTCATTCACCTTGTAGTTATATCCAATGGCAATATCTTCTTATTCAAATGATATTTTGTAAAATTTGTTTAAATCTTTTTGGTCCATCAAATGAACTGACATAATGAGATATATATTGTCAGTGATTTACATATATAGCGTATATGTATTAATTTGTAACGTCCCTTGCCCAGTCGGACTAGTGTCATAACATTGTCCTTCTTCTGACGAAAAGGTTACTTGCCCTGACAAAAAAGTAACTAAATACTCTGTGTAACTTTTCAGTAATTTGACAACACAAACACACACATATATAGTGATCGT
>VMBQ01007192.1:2182-39490 GCA_007657795.1 Dreissena rostriformis | reverse complement strand
AAGCAAAGTCCAGCATCTTTTGCTTGTTTCCATCGTTCTTCTACGTTCATAGCCTTGAATTTCATGCATTCCCATGCATTGTGATTTTCTCTGCAAATTTGACATTTAACAGATTGTTTTTGCCTTGCGTCTGTTTTTAGGAAGAAGGTCTTTTGAGGTTTTATTCGCGGGTTTTCTTGGCGTTTCAAACCATAAATAGTCTCATTTGCATGGACTGCATATTCCGTCTCTTCATTCACAAACGTTTTCAATGTTTCAACAGAGTCTGGTAACGATTTGTCATGGAGTGTTCTCATATAGCGTGTTAACATGGTTTGTGGCAGTTTCTTTAACAAACGGTGGTATAACGATCCTCCTTCAAGATCATGAAGATGGTTTACTTCCTTTAAGTTAATAACTGCAATGTCGAGTAAATCAGCAAATTTTTCAAGTTCTTGGGGCGTTTCATTCCTTAATGGCTGGAAATTCTCTAACTCATCTAAGAATTGGTTTACTACTCTTTTGGTACCACCATATTTCCTGTCAAGCCTTTCCTTTGCAGCATTATATGCCTCTTTCGAATGTCCCAGATTTTCAATAGAATGTAGAGCTTCGCCACCTAGGTACTGACGTAATTGCAGAAGTTTGTACTGTGGGGTACTTGGCGATTCGTCAATACATGCTTGAAAAGCTGCCTTCCATGCAGGGTACTTTGTCTTGTCACCAGTGAACACGGGGATCTTTACTCTTTGAAGTTGTTTCCACATATCTCTGCCTAATGCGGAATCCGATTTACTGGCGTCTTCATGGTTTGATTCATGATCTTGGTCAGACTTATCTTGGTCAGACTTGGAGCTTACTGTGAAAACTTCATCATATAAACTCACGAGTTCATCATACTGTTTTTCAAAGATGTCAATTTCATTCAAAGTACTTGCCAATTCTGTTGAATCTTTCACCACTAAGGCTAGTTCTTTAACACTTTGTACTGCCATGTCCATCGCCTCTTCAACCTTGTCAAGAGACTCTTTCGCAAGGTCTTTGTTTGGCGTATCATCGCTTAAAATGTCTTTCATTTTATTGCGCGCCCTGGTGAATGCTGCTTTACATCTAGATTTCTTCACTTTTAACTCTATCAAATTATCTACCAAATTCCCCTGAGGGGTGTCTTCACCTTCTTTGTCACTCATTGTGAGATGTAGAAATAGGCAAACCACGCTCTGCTACCAAATTGTTCTATAGGGTCTATTTTAATCCACCTCAGGGTAAATAAGACGAACACATACTAATGCACTTCTCACTATATTATACACTATAATTTTCATACATAGCATTACATAACTTTTTTCTCTTGTTTCTATTGTTCTATCAAATATTTCCATGTTTATCCTTTCTCTATAAAATCAAATTTTAAACTAAAACTGCTAGTCTATCAAAGCTTATTCTAACAGCTTTTTAAATGTCAACCATCTATTCATGAACTCAATTTGCTGCAGTATAAACAATAGCATGGTAAAATTAATGCTCTTTCAACACAGTGTGTTAATGTAAACAATCTGGCAACACAATATTTTTATAAACTTTATGGTTAAATGCAATTTCCCTTCAGAACACCTCTTTATGTTAATACTAGGGATGGGAACTAATACTGGAAATGATATTCGAATATTCGTTTGTCATTATTCGAATATATTCGAACATTCGATGTTTAAACCTTATACATGTATTAAAATGTCCGAACTTATGACCGTCCGATACAAATTACTATTCCTGATTGCCATGAATGCCACTATAAATCGTATCTTATGTGCAGCTTTGAAAAACTGGATAGAGAAATGTTGTTCTTTTTAAAAAAAATACTGTTTAGTTTCATAATATGTAAGATATTTCGGGAAAACACATTACCGTAATTCTTATTTATTTTAATACTTCTAATTGATTTGGATTACTTTCCATCGATAATATTTATGCTTTTGGTTTCGCTATTTATTCTGGAATTAAGAACCACGACGATTGAATTGGTTTAAAATATCATCAGGCATTCACACCATGGTGTTTTTATGATAGAGGTCGCTAATTGCTATCGATAGATGTGTCGTACTGAAATAAAAGCAAAATGCGGCCCAATCAAGTCAAAAGAAACTGTGTATTATACCACCTTCTGTCTTCAGCCAATTGTATAAACGATTTAACCCCACAGTAACCACAAGATCACGGTAACCGTTGTGAATTAAATAAAGCTTAGTTGAAACATAATTTTAGTGATGGAACGTATATTAATTCTGTAACTTGAAACGAATGTAGTTATCATTAATTCCCCAATATTTAATGCTTAATGGCATACTCATTAACTTCCTATTAACTATTTAAATACAAACTGCAGTTAATTTGATACTCAATTCAAGTGCTTTCGTTCCAAAGAATTATTTTATGTGTATTTTACTCATTTCATATTTCAAATATAGAATCTATCTTGCAAAACGCACACTAAAACTTAATACAGCCGTGATTTGATAATAAATTTCGTGAAATTATGTACAAAAGCATGTTTTAGTTTCGTTTTATTGCTGCAAAACGTTCACTGCAATTGCATGAAACTGTATTTACCCGGGATTCGATAATAAATCTTGTGACATCATATATTAAAAATTATGTGTTCGTTTCGTTGTGTTGTTACGTTGCACCATACTTCTGTCCATATGAATAACCGTGTCGCTAATGTCGATTTACCAAAATAGTTATATCATCACGATAAATTAATGAGTTTTGCGTTTTAAAGACTTCTTCTTACACTGGTGCAGTTTACCGCTTGAACTACAAGTAGATGTATAAGTGTGCCAAACGTTAAACTATTGTAAATTGTGTCTGTTTATTTGTTCAGCTCTTCGTGTATTTGGAGGAAATAAGGTTATATATATATATATTTATATAATAGGCAACATTTTAACGCTAGATGTGGTCTGGTAACATTATATTTTGTTAAATCTATGCTACCGTACCACATCTAGCGTTCAAATTTTGGCTATTGCTTTAAGGAACATCGATTATTTTGTATGGGTTAATTTTATTTTACGATATATTTTACGAAATATTCGTTGAATTTCAATGGTTATGTTACAACGAAGTAACCATCGTTAATACAAATACAATTATATTGCGGTAACATAACCATGTAAATAACTGCGGTAATCAATTTACTACACTTAATATTTACCACTTTTTATACAATTCACCGCTGAGGTTAAAAAGCTGCCAAAACACAGATTTTTAAATGATTATCAATTTACATTAATGTTTCACATAAATATACTTTCATTTTCGACTGATTTTCATAAAAAAGTATGTACTTATTGCATAACTATGAAATGAGAGTAAATTGACGATTGGTCCATCTCCTTATACCCTCCCGTTTGCCAATTATCAATTCGTTAATTGATGGCCGCTAAACTTAATAAGATCCGTGTTATATCGGCACCCTTTGGTAAATATGTAATTGATAACCGATAAATAAGCGCTTTGAAGTTTGTAAAACCATTTAAGGAGCGTTGTAAATTTAAAAAAAAACACGCACTGTCGTCTTTAATGACAAATAAAGGGATTGTATTTAATGTTGCATACATGTTGGATATTTTATGATTCCAGGTCGAGAGGAAACCACATGCATATCTGATACCCGGGCCCGGACAGGTGGAAGAGAAGATAAAGCCTGGCTTAAAGGTGCTGCTGTTGAACCAGAGCATGAACAACCTCTCCAGGAGGATCGACGATGAGATCACACTGAGACAGGTAGATATTGTATAATTACGTATGTTACCAATTAAGAGTTGCCACGTGTAAGTCATCTTAGTAGACATAGCTAGAAACTTTGTTTCGTTTGCAAATTCAGTTTTAGTTCGTATCCGGTATTCTTAATTTTAACATGTTAAATTCGTGGAAAACATGTTTCCTTTTTTCGAAAATGAATCCGGTTTTGATACTGCCTATTAATGACGTACCGTTTAAGACGATTTGCGTCACAAGTGGTTAGCGTGTGGCTACGATATTACCGGTAATTAGTAAAAACATCATTTTTCATCCAAAGTGATGTTTTTTACTAATTAATATCATAGCCACAGGCTAACCACATGTGGTGTGCGTAGGTGTTAAAATTATAAATGTTCAATCGAGCTCAAGATGTGTTAATACTGTATTTTATGCTTGTCNACATATATACATTCACAGTTACAATCATACATACATTCAAACATATATGCATTCTTACATAAACAAGACACTCAAACACTTTAACTTCAATCGCATAAGTCCGCCGACAATGTTCAAAAACTGACTCACACTCTTCTCACCACTCGCCACCTGCTCGCACAAAGTCTTCAGACACCGCTGGTAATATATTAGCTTTTGAAGAAAATATTAATTATCTGATGTCAATAACGCAATATGCTTCCAGCATATAAAAAGGGACCATTCATCAATAGTTGACCAACAGCGTCATGCAGTTGCAATTTCATTTAAAGATTCTGTGCAGATGACAACATATGTTGCAAACGATGATTAAATGTAAAGTTTCGCTTGCAGAAAAACACATGGTTCCTCAAAACTACATCAAAGTTTGCCTGATTGTTGTGCAGTCTGCTGCACTTTCATGTGCAGAGAAAATGAACACATGTTGTATTATGTAACATCTGATGGTCTCTGTAGTACCCGCTGCTACTCGGACCTGGAAATAAAGTAGAAATGTATTTTTAACATTTTCCTTTTCAGGATATTTTAAACTCAAGCCTAATTGTATAGCGTAAAAAAACACTCTATTTCTGCAATAATTATAATATATTTCAGTTGTATGAGACTCGACTGGCAGCAGCCTGTTTGGAACATGGAATGAACAAAACGTATTTCCTGACATCATTAGCAGAGGTGAGTACATATGAATAACATAATTCTACTGATTGCTTGGTAATTTTCTTTGGTAATTTTTTCAATGCTCTTTTCTTGGTATTAATAGCCTATAAGTTAACCTAAAATACTGCTAATGGGGAGCTTTTAGGTTACCAAAATGCCCGTTGTCCATCCGTGGTTTTGATATTTTTTTTTCGAATGACTTCTCCTGAACTGCTGCTGATTTTGACGAAACTTCACAGGAATGATAATTGTGTTAATCTCTTTCAAAGTTTTCATATTTTTCCTGTATGTTGCATATGTATCTGACCGCAGCTAAAAATAGGTTAAAAAAAAAGAAAACTTAAACATTTTCAGAAAAAAACAAGGATAACAAGTTTATTAATTGGTGTGTAATATAATCTAGTGATCCACTATTAAGTTTGTTCAAATCATGCAGTTGGGTTAAAATTGGCTACACCCCAGGGGTCACATAGTTTATAAAGTCTTATGTTGTAAATAACTTCTATGAAACCCCTAGGGTCAGGGGTTAAATATTTGGTGTGTTCTATTGTATGGTGGTTCTATAGTACAACGTTTGTTCAAATAATGCCCCTGGAGTCAAAATTTTGCCCTCCCTTGGGGTAACCTGTTTTTGTACCGGGGTAATATATGTATATAGTGAAAGCTTGGTATAAGGCGTGTGACATTGTATGGTGGTACTTTACCCATTTATGTTCAAACCTCTTCTAAGTTTGTTCAAATCATGCCCCAGAGTCACAACTAACCTAACCCCAGGTTTTAAATGAATTATATAGACTGATTTAGTAAATAACTTAAAAAAATGTATTGTTTGAAACGGCTAGGATTATGTGATTTAAGTTTGGTGTGCGATATCATATGGTGGTCCTCTACTAAGTTTCTTTAAATCATACCCCTGGGGTCGAAATTGACCCTCACCCTACAGGTTATTGTTGTTTTGTACATGCATATAGTAAAAGCTGATTGTTTCCACTACTGTCGCAGACCATGCCTTACAGAGTAAAAATAAACAACAGATTTAAACCACAGCTATAAACACAAGCATCACAAAATCTGCTTATAACATGTAAGTTTCTAAATGTCCCTGGTGAGCAATATATGGCCTATAGGCTCTCTTGTCTATAAAAGTGTTTGCTTACCATTGTGTTTAGAGATACGGGGCCTCATAGCTCAGTTGGTAGAGCGCTTAACTGCACATCTTAGAATCGCTATTTGGGATGACATCATGAAATGGAGATAAATTGCCTTCTAAAGAAATTTGCTCCTATGTCGTATTCAAGTTTGGCAGTTGTCAGTTATTGGCTGGTAACAGGCTATTCTGGTAAATGTGAGTTGGTTAACTCTTTCAGTGCTGGAACCGAATTTTGAAGGCCTTTGCAAACAGCTAGGATCCAGATGAGACGCCACAGAACGTGGCGTCTTATCAGGATCCAAACTGTTTGCTATTCTGATAGTATTCTTTGAAAAAAAATGGAAGAAAATGCTAATTTTAGAAATTCAGCAGACGACATTTAAGCAGATGACAAATTTCCCAGCATGCAAAGGGTTATAACTGCCCACAATGATAAGACTGATTTTGAAAATGGCAAAAGATCCAACCGACCACCTAAACAAACAAATAAAGCTTCAAAAATGACATCATGCATAGACAATGGCCTAAAAATTGATAGTAGGACAGAAGTCTTTTGTTTCATGCCTACATATATTTGCAATTACATTTACCATTTTGAAAGCTGATACATTAATGTTAAGTGTTTTTAATTATGTAATTATCATGGCTTGATATAAGTGTTAAGCATTCACATACGCATTCATTATAGCTGTCTGTATTTTATATCTTATTTTTTAATTCATAAACAAGTCTATATTGCTTGATTTCTTTCTTCTGTCTATTTCAGATGCATTGTTTTTTCATTTATAAACAATGTTCAGTTTCTTCTGAATGTCCTATTCCAGATAAATATGCCAAATGAAGTAGGTTTACTTCAATTTAAATATTGCAGCATACTGTTCCTTGACAGTTCTAGTTTATTCTACTGACAAAATGCATTAATACAAAACACTTATATAGTTTTGGCAAGTCTTCCTTACCTACTGAAAAGCACTCTGACTCAAAAGATGGTAGATATGATTCTGTGATACCTTTATTTGACATATTTTAATTTCTCAAGGTAATTAACATTGATTTACTGGATAATTCAAACATGACAATGTTGATTTATGACTTTGGTGAAAGCCTCTTTTCCTGTATATTCATCCACTAAAGAGTGAAATTGACTTTTTCTACTGAATGAAAAGATTTTCAGCACAAGTGAGACATTTAATTAAACATTTTTATATCTTCCCAACAAAAGTATGGCAAAATAATTAACAACGCAGGTATTTTCTTAGTAACAGGCCATTTCTAGGTGGGCACCCTAGCAACCACTAATTTGATGGTATCTTTCCTATCAATCTGTTCAGTCAACATTTTTATAGGAAAACATAAAACTGTTGAAGTAATTTGGATATAAATCATTAAATAAATATTCTTATAGACTAATAAACACAAAATACTGTTTAAAAGTGAATATTTTCAGAATTATTGGTACATGTATTTACACAGCATGTGTAGCTGATTTTACTTAATTTTTACCTAAATTTATTTTTTCTCTAACAAAATCTGAAATTCACATGTTTTTAACTAAAAAACAAATTCTATGTTATAGATTTTTTAAAATAAGCATTACTAACTTAAGTTTTATCAGAAATATGTCATAATTACCAAAATAAGGGGTGGATAAATTTATAGGGTTGGATGAATAGATAGGAAAGAAGGCTATATTACCACAGTGTCTGGTTAAATTATATTTGCTGGCTAAGTGGGTGTACATTGTTTCTTTGTTAAGGTTAGAGTGACAACACTTAATAAAACGCACACTACATGTCTTCTTGTTGAGATAAACATTTATAATTGTGTTGCCTTTCCTACAATCATGCATGGATTTCACTTCCTTTCTTTCAGAATGACATCAATCTCAACAGGGAAACACTTTCAAACCTGGCAATATATGAACCAAGAACATTTCAGGTAAGTTAGGAAAAGTTCCATATATTTTTTGGCAGTTTAAGTTTTGCATGGTGAGAAAAATAATCGCAGAATACGATTTTTGAACTGTGTCTCAGAGGAAGCAGTGAAATCGACAAAAACATATACAAACAAATCAAAACATAGGTTATTTAATTAGAATGTTAAAAATAAATATTCTTTTTACATACAGGGTACCATTATAATGTTAGTCTGTTCGTAATTAACACATTTGTTATTGCTCCTATCATTTGTCAATAATATCAATGTGTAAGAGGAAGATCTTTAGTGAATAGCAGGGTGGCTTCCCTTTGACCCCACTAAGTTGGTTTACACAAACAAGTGAAAATGTGGTTAAATTTATTTTTTTGGAAATATAAAATTGATTGTGTATGAACAAACAGTCAACTTTAACCTTGAGTACAAGTATTGGACCAAAGAATTCCCTAGATCTATTGAAGTACAAGACAATGTTTCTAGAATGGTCCAGTTTTCCACCCTGCACCCTTTGAGCTGAACTGCGTACCGTTTGTGATCATATATCTTTCCCTAATATTTATTGTATAACACAGTCACACCATGGTCTCATTTTACCCAGGTGACTCTTTATGTTAAAATAATGATTACACTTGCATAGTGTGTTAAAATCATTAAAACAGCAGTGCAGAATGGTAATACTGTTGTAATCGCTTCAAATGGCCTCAGGCCTCTTCTTAGGATTTAAGTTGGAACCTTTTTTAACCAGGTTTTCCGAAGGAAAAAACTGGTTATTAGATTGGCGAATGCGGGCGGGCTGGCGGGCGGGCGGAACAAGCTTGTCCGGGCCNACGAAACCCACACACGGACCCCCACAGTCAACGAAACCCACACACGGACCCCCACAGACGAGAAAATAGGGGCTACCGTGGAAATAAGCACATATATAAGGTCAACAAGAAATAAAAAGTTTTATTATCTGTTCAACAGTACAGGGGGTTGACAAATGACATAAATGATGAAAGAGGAACAATTGAATAACTGTACAAAATTAACAAGCACATACACACATTATTATAAAAGTACATTAGCTAATTGTGTTAAATCTACCTTTAAATTCTACTTCTCATAGAAAGGCTTTCTGCACACGTACTAGAAAAAATAAAATCATATAACAGACACAATTTATTCTAGAGTTAGTTCAAACCTTTTACCTACATAACGTTTTCATTTACACAAGTAGGTATATAAAAACATGGTTTTGTCTACATAATTATCAATATATAATACAGATGCTATACCTATTCATAAGCAGCGTTTAAAATGATTTTTCTTTGGGGAAATCTTAAATGTGTCAACAACATTATCAATAGCCTCCAATGTCCACAGCCAATAAAATATTTTCATTTTTAACAAATTCGTTCAAAAACACGGGAAATATAAAAATCATTTTAACAGTTATATAAAATATCCCATACAGTACGAAATACAATTGATTGTAAAAGCAGCAAATACAATATCTAAAATGCAAAACACAAATATCTCTAACTTTGTCACCATTAAACTGTATACTAAAATCTATGGCTGCCAAAAAGGGCTATTTTATTTAACAACATATCCAAATGAATACATACATACACACAGAACTCTAACATAAGGTCCTAATCATGTTTTCCCCGACATTATTCCATAAATGGGTGCCTTCCCATAGCAGGTGACGTATATGCATAATTAACAAATAACCAGCAAACACGCACAGCCTTTGGTCGTTGGCCCAATGGTTTTGAAGTTAATCAATTGTTATTGGCCCAGTTGGATGGCCCAATGGTTTTGAAGTTAATCAATTGTTGTTGGCCCAGTTTGATGGCCCAATGGTTTTGAAGTTTATCAATTGTTGTTGGCCCAGTTTGTTGGTCCAATGGTTTTGAAGTTAATCAATTGAATTATCACAATCATAAGTTATTCTTTAGAAATTATATATTATCCCATTAAAGGGCCGATTAGNGTAAAAACCATTAAACAACTGGTCAAGTATTTCATATTAAGAGTGAGTTGATGTTTCATGACGCAAAAGATAGTAGATTGAACTTGCTCCAATGCGAATGTATTTTAACTTTTGCCATTCTAGAAGATACGCAATTAGTCACATCCGTCGCTTAAAACGGTGCAACGAAGTTTGAGTATTGTTTCGAAATTCATGTCCCGGCATGAAATCGATCCATCTTAACATGTCAAACGTTTTTTTGGATCATAAATGACAAAATACAATCGAATAAACCTGGTGTTTTGGGTTTGTTTTTTCGAAAATACTTCGTACCAATGGAGTATACATTCCGTGCGTTGTCAATGTGTATGTACATTTCTCAAGAGCCATCATCAGAAATTTTGCAAGAATGGTAACGTAAATATTTTACCGATTTCGAAACAATGTTGGTTGCAATGTGTCGGAAAAATCGGCTTTAAACAGTTATAAAATACAATGTGTCAATCTGTGCTTAATAGTCATCTGTGCTTAAATACAAAATGCTTTTCTCACTCACTTTTCTGAAAATGCCTAATATTCACAATACCATCTTACCTGTGCCTTGTTAAATTAGCTTTTCTGTAGAACATCAGTCCACAACAGTTGTATGGGACTACCCCCGTATGTTTTCTTTCATGATCGCTTAACTCTGAGGCGCTTTGAAAGCCTTGCCGCAAATCGACACAACCCAAGTCTGAAAATAAATATTTACCTAGCTGTTTAACAATAGTTACGTGAAACATATCATGCATATTTAATTCCGTGAAATATATCATTTTTTATTAAAGCGTTTTTTTATTTACATATTAAGTGGTAAGCCGTCCAGAATATCGTACATATTCCAAATGATGTTTCTCGAATTTCTCCTGCAATAATATGGTATGACCTATGTTTATTTTATGTAATGTATGACACAATGCCTTAATTCTGTGAAAACTATCATTAAAAAGCATTCACTTTGAAATAATTCAAATGGTATATGAGAAAAGTAGGTAGTAAATGGTATATGAGAAAAGTAGGTAGTTAAGTTATAAAAGTAAGATATCATTACACGCGGATTTCGATTCCGCATATAATAGGCTACACCATTTCAAGCTTACATCTCAAATTTAAGTACGAGAATCAAAAAAGTGACTCTTACTGAGACAATGCCGCCGCCATTGTCCGTGTTCCATATAAAAATAAAACCACATGATTCCCCGCAGTGTACACTTTCTCTGACTGGTATTGTTTTTCAGAGTTCATCGAAGATGGCGCTTCTGAGACAGGCGCTTCTGAGACAGGCTATACCGAAGCTGAACATTTCTCGCCAGAAAACACATCACGTGGGGTCGAATCTTCCACTTATAATCAAAGGAAAAGTGTCAAGGTCAGACAGCAAGGTTAGTTTAGATAGTAATATGTCAGGCAATACCAAACGAAGACGTAGATTTTTTATGCATCGCCCGGTAAAGCCGCAAGCTGGAAACCCAAGTCACATGCAAACACTTCTAAAGTGTTCGAACTGAACATGGAGCGACCTCCTGGTCACACACCTTTGCATCTACATAACCTGTTAACAAATGTAACTGCTGGTTGCAAATTAAAGTTTTTCTACATCAATTCCAAGAAAAATCTTCACTTATTCAGAAAATATGGTACTATTCTAGACAAGGAAACCCTACATTTGTCTGCAAGTACTGCTTTCAACAACTTTCTGTGAAATGACAGCCTTACGTAAGGTTTGCGGCAATTTCACACGACTGAAAAACACACACACACATTAATTTTAAGAAACGCAGCCGGATTGCACATATAAACCTTTCAAATCAATGCGAAATAAACTTCTAATGTGTTTCCATGTAATATGTAATGCATCTCTACCAAACTTAACTGTTTATTCCACCAGTACGCGTTTTTTTTAGCGTCACGGCCTTGTTCTCCACTCAAATAATCTAAACATCACAAAAGCAGTGCTTTAAATGCATTAATGCTCAATTCCTACGTGTTAAAATAGTTTATTTAAGCTTTTAAAGAGCAAATGCTTTTTTCTTTTAAATGGCTTCAAACTGTTTCCATCATTTGGCATTGCGTTGAAGGTTAAGCTGGCAACATCCGGCATTGCCAGTTGCGTTGAAGGTTTAGGCAGCAACATCCGGCATTGCCAGTTTCGTTGAAGGTTTAGGCAGCAACATCCGGCATTGCCAGTTGCGTTGAAGTTTTAGACAGTAACACCCGGCATTAACATCGGCGTTGAAGGTTTAGGCAGCAACATCCGAAATTGCGAGTTGCTTTGAAGTTTTAGCCAGCAACATCCGGCATTAACTGTTGCGTTGAAGGTTCAGGCAGAAAAATCCGGCATTGCCAGCTGCGTTGAAGGTTTAGCCAGCAACATCCGGCATTGTCAGTTGCGTTGAATGTTTAGGCAGCAACATCCGAAATTGCCAGTTGTGTTGAAGGTTTAGCCAGCAACATCCGACATAGCCAGTTGCGTAAAAGGTTTAGGCAGCAACATACGGCATTGGAGTTGCGGTGAAGGTTTATGCAGCAACATCCGGCATTGTCAGTTGCGTTGAAGGTTTAGCCAGCAACATCCGACATTGCCAGTTGCGTTGAAGATTTAGCCAGCAACATCCGGCATTGCCAGTTGCTTTGAAGGTTTAGGCAGCATAGTCATGCATTGCCAGTTGCGTTGAAGGTTTAACCAGCAACGTCATGCATTGCCAGTGGCGTTGAAGTTATAGGCAGCAACATCCGTCATTGCCAGTTGCGTTAAAAGTTTAGCCAGCAACATCCTGCATTGCCGGTTACGTTGAAGGTTTAGGCAGCAGCATCCGGCATTAACAGTTGCGTTGAAGTTATAGGCAGCAACATCCGGCATTACCAGTTGCTTTGAAGATTTAGACAGCAACATCCGGCATTAACAGTTGCGTTGAAGCTAGAGGAAGCAACATCCGACATTGCGAGTTGCGTTGAAGGTTTAAGCAACAACATCCGGCATTAACAGTTGCGTTGAAGGTATAGGCAGCAACATCCGACATTGCCAGTTGCGTAAAAGGTTTAGGAAGCAACATACGGCATTGGAGTTGCGGTGAAGGTTTATGCAGCAACATCCAGCATTGTCAGTTGCGTTGAAGGTTAAGGCAGCAACATCCGAAATTGCGAGTTGCGTTGAAGGTTAAGGCAGCAACATCCGGCATTGCCAGTTGCGTTGAAGGTTCAGCCAGCAACATCAGGCATTGCCCGTTGCGTTGAAGGTTTAGGCAGCAACATCCGGCATAGCCAGTTGCATTGAAAGTTAAGAGAGCATCATCCGGCATTGCCAGTTGCGTCGAAGGTGTAGCCAGCAACATCCGGCATTGCGAGTTGATTTGAAGGTTAAGGCAGCAACATCAGGCATTGCCAGTTGCGTTGAAAGATTAGGCAGCAACATCCGGCATTGTCAGTTGCGTTGAAGGTTAAGCCAGCAACATCCGACATTGCCAGTTGCGTTGAAGATTGAGCCAGCAACATCCGGCATTGCCAGTTGCGTCGAAGATTTAGGCAGCAACATCTGGCATTGCCAGTTGCGTTGAAAGTTTAGCCAGCAACATTCTGCATTGCCAGTTGCTTTGAAGGTTTTGGCAGCATAGTCCTGCATTGCCAGTTGCGTTGAAGGTTTACCCAGCAACGTCCTGCATTGCCAGTGGCGTTGAAGTTATAGGCAGCAACATCCGGCATTGCCAGTTGCGTTAAAGGTTTAGCCAGCAACATCCTGCGTTGCCGGTTACGTTGAAGGTTTAGGCAGCAGCGTCCGGCATTAACAGTTGCGTTGAAGGTTTAGGCAGCAACATCCGGCATTACCAGTTGCTTTGAAGATTTAGACAGCAACATCCGGCATTAACAGTTGCGTTGAAGCTAGGGGAAGCAACATCCGACATTGCGAGTTGCGTTGAAGGTTTAAGCAACAACATCCGGCATTAACAGTTGCGTTGAAGGTATAGGCAGCAACATCCGGCATTGTCAGTTGCGTTGAAAGTTTAGCAAGCAACATCCGGCATTGTCAGTCGCGTTGAATGTTTAGGCAGCAACATCC
Organism: Dreissena rostriformis; assembly: GCA_007657795.1. Classification (NCBI taxonomy): domain Eukaryota; kingdom Metazoa; phylum Mollusca; class Bivalvia; order Myida; family Dreissenidae; genus Dreissena; species Dreissena rostriformis. The sequence continues at coordinate 25,474 of VMBQ01007192.1, read as the reverse complement.
GGCATTGCCAGTTGCTTTGAAGGTTTAGCCAGCAACATCCCAAATTGCCAGTTGCGTTTAAGGTTTAGGCAGCAACATCCGACATTGCCAGTTGCGTTGAATGTTAGGGCAGCAACATCCGACATTGAGAGTTGCGTTGAAGGTTAAGGCAGCAACATCCGGCATTGCCAGTTGCGTTTAATGTTTTGAAAGCAACATCCGGCATTGTCAATTGTGTTGAAGGTTTAGGCAGCCACATCCATCATTGCCAGTTGCGTTGAAGGTTTAGGCAGCAACATCCGGCATTGTCAGTTGCGTCAAAGGTTTAGAAATCAACATCCGGAATTGCGAGTTGCTTTGAAAGTTAAGGCAGCAACATCCTTCATTGCCAGTTAAATTGAAGGTTTAGCCAGCAACCTCCGACATTGCCAGTTGCGTTGAAGGTTTAGCCAGCAACATCCTGCATTGCCGGTTACGTTGAAGGTTTAGAAAGCAGCGTCCGGCATTGACAGTTGCGTTGAAGGTTTAGGCAGCAACATCCGGCATTGCCAGTTGCTTTGAAGATTTAGACAGCAACATCCGGCATTAACAGTTGTGTTGAAGCTAGGGGAAGCAACATCCGACATTGCGAGTTGCGTTGAAGGTTTAGGCAGCAACATCCGGCATTAACAGTTGCGTTGAAGGTATAGGCAGCAACATCCGGCATTGTCAGTTGCGTTGAAGGTTTAGCAAGCAACATCCGGCATTGCCAGTTGCGTTGAATATTTAGGCAGCAACATCCGGCATTGCCAGTTGCGTTGAAGGTTTAGCCAGCAACATCCCAAATTGCCGGGTGCGTTGAAGGTTAAGGCAGCAACATCCGGCATTGCCAGTTGCGGTGAAGGTTTAGGCAGCAACATCCGGCATTGTCAGTTGCGTCAAAGGCTTAGAAATCAACATCCGGCATTGCGAGTTGCTTTGAAGGTTTAGGCAGCAACATCCTGCATTGCCAGTTAAGTTGAAGCTTTAGCCAGCAACCTCCGACATTGTCAGTTGTGTTGAAGGTTTTGCCAGCAGCATCCTGCATTGCTAGTTGCGTTGAAGGTTTAGCCAGCAACGTCCTACATTGCCAGTTGCGTTGAAGTTATAGGCAGCAACATCCGGCATTGCCAGTTGCGTTGAAGGTTTTGCCAGCAACATCCTGCATTGCCAGTTGCGTTGAAGGTTTAGGCAGCAGCGTCCTGCATTGCCAGTTAGGTTGACGGTTAAGCCACCAACATCCGGCATTGCCAGTTGCGTTGTTGTTTAGCCAGCAGCATCCGGCATTGCAAGTTGCGTTGTTGTTTAGCCACCAACATCCGGTATTTCCAGTTGCGTTGAAGGTTTAGGCAGCAACTTCTGGTAATGAAAAAAATCAGGAAAATGTTAAAATATCAACGCCCGCTATCGGCACTTGCAAATAAAGGTTTAGACAGTTAGATGCAGCATTTTCAGTGAAACAAATATACATTCACCGATTTGCCTTATCATGATATAATATTAATTGGACATTATATTGTTAACGCCTCTTCAGCCAATTGTATTAACGATTTAACCCCACAGTAACCACAATATCACGGTAACCGTTGTGAATTAAATGAAGCTTAGTTGAAACATAATTTTAGTGATGGTACGTATATTTAACGGTAACTTGAAACAAATGTAGTTATCATTTTAATTCCCCAATATTTAATGCTTAATGGCATACTCATTAACTTCCTATTACCTATTTAAATACAAACTGCAGTTAATTTGATACTCAATGCAAGTGCTTTCGTTCCAAAGAATTATTGTATGTTTATTTTACTCATTTCATATTTCAAATATAAAATCTATCTGGCAAAACGCAGTGTTGCAAAACGCAAACTAAACTTAATACAGCCGTGATTTGATAATAAATTTAGTGAAATTATGTACAAAAGCATGTTTAAGTTTCGTTTTATTGCTGCAAAACGTTCACTGCAATTGCATGAAACTGTATTTACCCGGGATTCGATAATAAATCTTGTGACATCATATATTAAAAATTATGTGTTCGTTTCGTTGTGTTGTTACGTTGCACCATACTTCTGTCCATATGAATTACCGTGTCGCTAATGTCGATTTACCAAAATAGTTATATTATCACGATAAATTAATGAGTTTTGCGTTTTAAAGACTTCTTCTTACACTGGTACAGTTTACCGCTTGAACTACAAGCAGATGTATAAGTGTGCCAAACGTTAAACTATTGTAAATTGTGTCTGTTTATTTGTTCAGCTCTTCGTGTATTTGGAGGAAATAAGGTTATATATATATATTTATATAATAGGCAACATTTCAACGCTAGATGTGGTCTGGTAACATTATATTTTGTTAAATCTTTGCTACCGTACCACATCTAGCGTTCTAATTTTGGCTATTGCTTTAAGGAACACCGATTATTTTGTATGGGTTAACTTTATTTTACGATATATTTTACGAAAAATTTGTTGAATTTCAATGGTTATGTAACAACGAAGTAACCATCGTTAATACAAATACAATTATATTGCGGTAACATAACCATGTAAATTACTGCGGTAATAAATTTACTACACTTAATATTAACCACTGTTTATACAATTCACCGCTGAGGTTAAAAAACCTGCCAAAACACAGATTTTTAAATGATTATCAATATACATTAATGTTTCACATAAATATACTTTCATTTTCGACTGATTTTCAGAAAATAGTATGNCACAGATAGTATGTTTTACAGCGGATCGTGGAGCCTCTTCGCTTGACTGGGCAATCCTGCAGCAAAGTACCGAGTGGGGAGTGACGGTCCTGGAAGCAGACGATATGATGGATGGTGGCGCCATCTGGAGTACCGCTAACTTCCGTGTTCCGCCAAACAGCACTAAATCGTCGCTATACAACAGAGAGGTGTCCGATGCTGCTGTAGCATGTGCGTTGGACAGCGTGTCACGGTTTTGTCAGGGAATTGAACCACTTTCTAAAGATGACCTCCCCGCGGCACTGGGTCTCTCAGGGATAAAGAGAAACATGAAACACGCCGACCGCTGGGTGAACTGGAATATGCCTGCAGAAGATGTCTTAGCACGAGTGCGCATGTCCGACACTACTCCGGGCGCAATTGGTTCCCTTTACATAAAAAACCAGTTAACAGACCTGAGGCTATTTGACGGCCATATTGAAGATGGGCGCGGGGAACTGGGACGTCTTCTCAAGGCATACACACCCGGAAGTCAGGTGGCAATGAAGAACAACGCAGTTCTCATCAAATGTGGGGGCAATCAAGGAGTATGGATCGGACATATGAAACAGGTTCGTGTATGAAAGCTATATTTACACCAAAATGTTAACCTAAAACACGTTTTACATCGTTCCTCTCTGGATTTGGTGTAAAGCTTGGTAATTGTAAAGTGTTCCTATTTGTTATAGGGTCAACAGGGTCTGAAGCTACCGAGTGACCGCTTATTGGTAAATCATCTTCCACACCTGACCGGTCCTTGTGGATATCAAGACATCAAAGAGATTCAATGTGGTCCAATTCTTTTCCTCTATTTTGACTTCTACAACGGGGCCATGAGCACCAGACAGGCGTATAGACTGCAGAGCCACCTGAAAAGGATTTCAGAGGACAGTGATATCAAACTCGTGGCTCTCATGGGCGGGGAACGATTTTTTTCGACGGGTGTGTGTGTAACTTAAGTATATTGCATTGATTTTACTATCGTGCTTGTATCATTTATAATGTCGTTACAAGTATGTCAAACAATTATAACGTGTATGCACGTATCTTCAATTTATGTTTAGGAATTCATTTATGTGAGATCGAAAACAGCATGGCCAAGCAAGACGAGGCCTGGCAAAATATCAACGCCATTGATGACGTCATCAATACGGTGGCGGAAATGCGAAATAAGACAGTGGTGGCCGTTTTGCGAGGAAACGCTGGAGCAGGAGGAGCGATGATGGCCGCCGCGTGTGACATCACTATCGCACATCCGGTACTGAAATGTCTTACGATAGTTTGACGTTCCGTTGTATGTCATTAAAATACAAGCGATTGAAGAAAATGCGCCATTAATATTTATGGTTTCCAAAGCCATTTGTTTTTTGGTTGTATTGTTTGTCCCGAACCATTTTTATGCCCCCGAAGGTGGGCATATATGATCGCACTGTCCGTCTGTCTGTCTGTATGTCTGTCTGACCGTCTTTCCGTCACACTTTTGCGTTTAGGTTTTGAAAAATGTGGAAAAAAATGTTTAGGTTTTGAAAAATGTGGAATTTTTCGGGGGCATATGTCATCCTATGGTGACAGGTCTTGTTAATCCATGAAAAAGGCGAAGCGTTCAAATTATCTCTGTTTTATCAAATAGCATATACAACATGCGGATTTGACATCGATTCCAATGGGACGTAGCCGTACTTCAAGTCTCGTATATTCACGGCACAATTGGTGCAAGCCGCCACCTTCACAAGTGGTCTACCTTCCGTGGGATCAACTAGCGCCCGCATTTCATGCGTCACATATGTGGACACCACTAACGTCGAGGTTTTTTTTTTTTGCTTATATGTACATTGTGTTAAAAATAGAAACCATTATTTCCATTCTAGGGTGTGTTGATTACTCCTACGTACAAAGCCATGCATCTGTATGGGTCCGAGTACTGGACTGACTTTCTACCGCGCCGTGTTGGACCGGAAATGGCGGCTTGTCTGACGGAAGGAACGAACACAATCACCGCCAGAAAGGCCGCAACTATTGGTTTAATCGACATGGTTTTAGATACGTACGTTCGCTTTCAGTGTTCTGCTTTCCTATACTTTTAAACGCATTTGTAGTTTTGTATACCGACCAATCCTATGCAAAGCACACATCCGTGTTTGTTTATAATTTCAACATTGAGCAGAAATGTAGACTTTGAGTACCATTTATCATTACATGTATACACACTGTTGAATAACCTTTGGCGAGCCGTTTAGTTACTGATTGTATAGTTTGATTAGGATGCTCTATTAAATCTGTAATACGAACCCCCTTTAAAAAAACTGTTTTGCATGCATTTTAGGCTAATTCATTGATGAAACTGGATTGTAAATATTTAAAATATATCCAGAATAAGCATACATAATAATTTTATAAAAAAAAGTAATTTGATAATGCCCACGTATTATTACATGTTAAAGCCTTTCTTGTATATCGAGATTATTTATCNACTTTTAAACGCATTTGTAGTTTTGTATACCGACCAATCCTATGCAAAGCACACATCCGTGTTTGTTTATAATTTCAACATTGAGCAGAAATGTAGACTTTGAGTACCATTTATCATAACATGTATACACACTGTTGAATAACCTTTGGCGAGCCGTTTAGTTACTGATTTTATAGTTTGATTAGGATGCTCTAATAAATCTGTAATACGAACCCCCGTTTAAAAACCTGTTTTGCATGCATTTTAGGCTTATTCATTGATGAAACTGGATTGTAAATATTTAAAATATATTCAGAATAAGCATACATAATATTTTTATAAAAAAAAAGTAATTTGATAATGCCCACGTATTATTACATGTAAAAGCCTTTCTTGTATATCTAGATTATTTATCGTGATGTTAACCTCGATGTTTATCCCGATTTTATCCCATGTAATCACGATTGTTATTCCGATTTCTTCACTTTTATCCCATGTTTATCCCGATGTTAATCTCCATGTTTATTCACAGGGACAGCGCCGGTTTCGCGAATGAGACAAACGAGTTTCTTCAAGTGTTCGTCCACAGCGACAAAAATGCCGAAATTATCAAAAGCAAGATTCAAGAAAGGGATGCATCTTGGAGTCGAAAGCTTGATCAACATAGGCAATGTGAATTAGAGAACATGCGGGTTTGCTATCAGTCCCGAGAGTTCTTAGCTGCAATGCACAACTTCGTCTACAAGAAACAGCCGTAGATCGGCTTTCAAAAATGCGTGATGTGTACGAGAAAGACGCAGCAGTAATGTCTTTCAAACGGATTCAATAGCATACATGTTGGTTTGAAACAGGAAATTGACGTTTGAATTGAACCTGATTTTCATATTGTGTTGTGAACACTATATTTAAAAATCGTTATTTATTTCATGGGCGTGTATGCAAAGTAATTGACTCAACCAATATTGCTCTTTGTCCACATTTCTCTTAACCACTTNTTCTTTAGAAATGATATATTATCCCATTAAAGGGCCGATCAGTTCTTGATTATCAATGATCTATTGGTTAATAATAAGCCAATATGGGTTCATCAGTTCAACAAACAATCAGGTTCAATACATTCCTGATCATATGTTATGCAGGGATATTCATGGAAAGGATCAAAAAGTATTCGCTTAGTAAAAATCAAACAAGAGCTTTGTAACAAACATGAATAATATCCCCGCACAGTTTTGTCAGCTATGTTCAAGGGCAAATAACCCAGGAATGTGTGGATCATTGGGCATGATAAAAGTGTCTTGCACAGATACACCTCAAGGTTATGACGTTTAAAGTTTCAATACAATTGCTTGAGAAGTGTGGAAGCAGTTTGCTAAACACACATATTAAATTGTATGCGGACAAACCAACTGGCTTACCCACTGAGATAGTCCAATATACCCCATCATGCAGGGTGAGGGTATAAATATCCATTACATAGATGAGTGATTTTGATTACATCTTAGATCGCTTAATGTGACCTTAACCTTTGATTTAATTTGATGTAAAGATGAAAGCCAAGGATTGTGTCTCATCAAGACAAAAGAGTTGTCATTTATAACTCGCTCCAACTGTTTCAGTTGAAGTTTGAAGAAATTATTATGGTCTTACTAGGGTGCAGATGGGAACTTTCTAGAGTTATCAACTTCTTTAAATCGTTGTAAGTCACATTACTGAGTACTGTGATAAGCTACATTGAAGATTCACTTCTGAAGTAACAAACCTTGGGTGAACAATAATCAGTGCACAGAGAAATTTGTCCCAATGTAACTAAAATACAAAACGTGTTGCGTGACAAAAATCTGCAACATTCGAAGTCCATTAAATCCTTGGTTAGTTCAGTACTCAAAATGATTAATTGTTGCAAACACATGTTACATTATATAATGTGTTTGTTTGAAAATTACAGTAGTTCATTTTTACAAGGTAAGTATAATGTCTTGCCTCTTCCCTGTTTGTTCATTATAAGTCAGTTTTAATGCACTTAGAATAACAACTAACACAAGTGAAATGAATGTTAAGATTAAAACGTTTTTGACAAAGAAAGTAAATCAGTACCCAAATTAGTATACAAGTTTTATGATAATGACATAAACAATTACAGACTCGTGTAACATATGTCAACAAACACACTTAAAATATGCATGATATTTAAATCATTTAAATTTATGAAACAAAAAACAACAAAATGGTTCTCTCATAAGTATAAACAAAACATTATATATAACTATTAAGGTGTACACTATATTAACAATCATGTGTAATATTTAACAAACTATTGATATATGTATCAGAAAATAGTAAGAAAACTTGTGCTCAATGAATGGATAAAATGAGAAAATGCAACAATCATTGAATCATGGATACGATTATACACAAACAATCAACAAATGTTGGACCTGTATTGACGGATCAACAATTTCTTTTAGGCATACTGTGAAACACTGCTGAGATGTTTACAAGCATATTACTAGAGCTTGTCACAGTGAAACACTGCTGAGATGTTTACAAGCATATCACTAGAGCTTGTCACAGTGAGACACTGCTGAGATGTTTACAAGCATATCACTAGAGCTTGTCACAGTGAGACACTGCTGAGATGTTTACAAGCATATCACTAGAGCTTGTCACAGTGAGACACTGCTGAGATGTTTACAAGCATATCACTAGAGCTTGTCACAGTGAGACACTGCTGAGATGTTTACAAGCATATCACTAGAGCTTGTCACAGTGAGACACTGCTGAGATGTTTACAAGCATATCACTAGAGCTTGTCACAGTGAGACACTGCTGAGATGTTTACAAGCATATCACTAGAGCTTGTCACAGTGAGACACTGCTGAGATGTTTACAAGCATATCACTAGAGCTTGTCACAGTGAGACACTGCTGAGATGTTTACAAGCATATCACTAGAGCTTGTCACAGTGAGACACTGCTGAGATGTTTACAAGCATATCACTAGAGCTTGTCACAGTGAGACACTGCTGAGATGTTTACAAGCATATCACTAGAGCTTGTCACAGTGAGACACTGCTGAGATGTTTACAAGCATATCACTAGAGCTTGTCACAGTGAGACACTGCTGAGATGTTTACAAGCATATCACTAGAGCTTGTCACAGTGAGACACTGCTGAGATGTTTACAAGCATATCACTAGAGCTTGTCACAGTGAGACACTGCTGAGATGTTTACAAGCATATCACTAGAGCTTGTCACAGTGAGACACTGCTGAGATGTTTACAAGCATATCACTAGAGCTTGTCACAGTGAGACACTGCTGAGATGTTTACAAGCATATCACTAGAGCTTGTCACAGTGAGACACTGCTGAGATGTTTACAAGCATATCACTAGAGCTTGTCACAGTGAGACACTGCTGAGATGTTTACAAGCATATCACTAGAGCTTGTCACAGTGAGACACTGCTGAGATGTTTACAAGCATATCACTAGAGCTTGTCACAGTGAGACACTGCTGAGATGTTTACAAGCATATCACTAGAGCTTGTCACAGTGAGACACTGCTGAGATGTTTACAAGCATATCACTAGAGCTTGTCACAGTGAGACACTGCTGAGATGTTTACAAGCATATCACTAGAGCTTGTCACAGTGAGACACTGCTGAGATGTTTACAAGCATATCACTAGAGCTTGTCACAGTGAGACACTGCTGAGATGTTTACAAGCATATCACTAGAGCTTGTCACAGTGAGACACTGCTGAGATGTTTACAAGCATATCACTAGAGCTTGTCACAGTGAGACACTGCTGAGATGTTTACAAGCATATCACTAGAGCTTGTCACAGTGAGACACTGCTGAGATGTTTACAAGCATATCACTAGAGCTTGTCACAGTGAGACACTGCTGAGATGTTTACAAGCATATCACTAGAGCTTGTCACAGTGAGACACTGCTGAGATGTTTACAAGCATATCACTAGAGCTTGTCACAGTGAGACACTGCTGAGATGTTTACAAGCATATCACTAGAGCTTGTCACAGTGAGACACTGCTGAGATGTTTACAAGCATATCACTAGAGCTTGTCACAGTGAGACACTGCTGAGATGTTTACAAGCATATCACTAGAGCTTGTCACAGTGAGACACTGCTGAGATGTTTACAAGCATATCACTAGAGCTTGTCACAGTGAGACACTGCTGAGATGTTTACAAGCATATCACTAGAGCTTGTCACAGTGAGACACTGCTGAGATGTTTACAAGCATATCACTAGAGCTTGTCACAGTGAGACACTGCTGAGATGTTTACAAGCATATCACTAGAGCTTGTCACAGTGAGACACTGCTGAGATGTTTACAAGCATATCACTAGAGCTTGTCACAGTGAGACACTGCTGAGATGTTTACAAGCATATCACTAGAGCTTGTCACAGTGAGACACTGCTGAGATGTTTACAAGCATATCACTAGAGCTTGTCACAGTGAGACACTGCTGAGATGTTTACAAGCATATCACTAGAGCTTGTCACAGTGAGACACTGCTGAGATGTTTACAAGCATATCACNTATCACTAGAGCTTGTCACAGTGTATCACTAAAGCTTGTCACAGTGTATCACTAGAGCTTGTCACAGTGACATATCACTAGAGCTTGTCACAGTGACATATCACTAGAGCTTGTCACAGTGTATCAATAGAGCTTGTCACAGTGACATATCACTAGAGCTTGTCACAATGACATATCACTTAAGTTTGTCACAGTGTATCACTAGAGCTGTCACAGTGACATATCACTAGAGCTTGTCACAGTGACATATCACTAGAGCTTGTCACAGTTACATATCACTAGAGCTTGTCACAGTGACATATCACTAAAGCTTGTCACAATGACATATCACTAGAGCTTGTCACAGTGACATATCACTAGAGCTTGTCACAGTGACATATCACTAAAGCTTGTCACAGTGTATCACTAGAGCTTGTCACAGTGACATATCACTAGAGCTTGTCACATTGAGGACGAATATCTCCCACTTTAAATGGCAAAATATGCAGCAAGTTTTATCAAAATAAAATACTTGAAAAAGGGGCATAACTTTTGTAATGTTAAAGAAGGATGATATAAATTGCACATGTACAACTTCTTATGATAAAGAACAATACATGCAAAATTCAATACTATACATTGTACTTTGAAATTTTTTGGGCAATTTTGTGCTAACAAACAGACAAACCTGCAGACCGACAGACAAACAGATGGACATTTTTCCAAGGTGATTCCAGATAACCCCCTTTCTACCTCAAAGCAGGGGGTATAATAAATCAAAGATAAAAAAACATTAGAAATGTAAAATCTAAACTTAATAATACTTTGCATTAATAATTTAACCAAAATTTCTCTGTTTAATTAAAACAAGGTTTAAGGTAAATTAATAGTAATTTACGATACCCACATGTTTGCTCTTATTTGTTGCCGAACCAAAATTGTGTCTATGTGTACCATGAACAAATCTTCACAGATAAATGGAGTTTTTTCAACAGTGTAGATGTCTTGTGTACATGAATTAGTTTTCTGATGCACAGCAGAAATGTATTTGCATCGAACAAAACTGTACTTCTGTTTATTTTTTTCTGGTACTACTTCTTATGAACTTTTATTCTATATTTGTATACATTAATCTTTCGCTTTAATCACATATTGTACTTCGGTATAACAAGAGTAGAAATCAACATATATATGAGCCTCGCTCTTGGAAAATGGGGCTTAATGAATTTGCGTTAACTCTTTGAGCGCTGGAACCGGATTTTGAAGGCCTTTGCAAACGGTTTGGATCCAGATGAGACGCCACAGAACGTGGCGTCTCATCAGGATCCAAACTGTTTGCTATTCTGATAGTATTCTTTGAAAAAAAATCGAAGAAAATGCTAATTTTAGAAATTTAGCAGACAACATTTTAGCAGACGACAAATTTCCCAGCATGCAAAGGGTTAAGTGTCATCCTAGATCAGCCTGTGCAGTCTGCACTGGCTCATTTCGAGGGCACTTTCCGCCTAAACTGTATTTTTCTAAGAAGGGACTTTCTTCAGATGAAAAGTTCTATAAAAGCCGATTGCACATGCTAATTTTGGACAAAACTTTATGTCCAAGCATAAAGCCCCATTTTCCCATAGCAAGGCTCTTATTGAAACAATTAAACAACAGCATATGTCTCGACTATACAAACAATTAAGAAACTGTTGATCAGTCCATAAAGTTATCATCAATGACGAATGATCAAGAAAAAATACTATTTTTAGAAAAAAAAGCTATTTTCGTAGTTGCTGGACCACAATATTACGCAATAATAACAATTATAGTTCAACAATTTTCAAAAGTCTAAATACAATCTACGACATATCACATCACAAAATATAAGGAAACGATTAATAGAAAAAAATCCTACAATATAATACAATATTGTAACATTATATTATGGTTTTATGACATTGCATTAATATAGCCATAGTAAGTTTCAGCAATTAACAGAACAAAATTCATATTACACCCAAAATTGTTGTTGAAATATTTTTCAAACACAAAGGTTCCAATGTTTTTTTTTAAATATTGAATAAATATTTTTAAAGAGAAGTAATGATTCTTTTTTTGTAATACCAGTAGGCACAAAATGCATCCAAAGAAAGAATCCACTAAGGAATTGTTAAACAAAAAACTTTTTAAAAACCCTTACATGAAAATCTGTATAAGCAAAAACAGGTTGTACATTTAGGGGTTAAAGGTTATCGTGATGTTTCTTTTCCGGTTAAGCTTCGTTGACATACTAAGGTGAATCAAGCGCTAGAACAAAACCAACATAATAACTCTAAGACAATCAAACACTGCTATTCAGAAACATAATGTTTGTTTCCTGATATCTTGTTAGTTTTCTGTTCAGACAAACATCTTCTAAATCACATTACAAAATAGTCACTCAACCATAATTCATATTTCTACACAAAGATTATAACATAACATAATGTCTGTGAACATTTCAGCTTGGAATGATGTCTGCACTTGTACAAAAAAATCAAGAGTTTAGCATGTAGCTGTTGTACCTGCTATACATATCTGTATCAGATACAACACTAAAATGCTCAACCCTCAATCTCCACTTCCAATATTCAGCTGGGTCTAAAACACTGACACCAAATCCAGCACTTTAATTCCTCTGTGGTTTTAAATTTAATCCCAATTTGCACATGATGTCTTTTTCACATTCGTAAACCCCATGGTCATGCCCCATGCGAAGAAAACCCTATCAAAACACACGGCAATACAACCGGCACATACATTTCAGACTCTCTTTATCCAATCAGAGCGGAAAATAGCTCCTTGCAATCAATTAGGGATTAATCGGTTAAGTTTTAGCAACTAATCGGTTATCATCAAGTAGGCCCCGTGGTTGTGGATGCCATGGAAAGCATCGACATCTTCGGTTCAATGGCCAGTGATGCTTTGTACATCTCCTAATCGTCATACAGACGAGTGGTGTCCAGCAAATAATTGGTTACCTATGGAAAGATAATTGTTTACATGCATTTTCGTCAATGTTTCAATTACAATTACATATTTGCTCATGTTTAAATTGTATTATTATCCCGGTCTTGGTCATATTTCTTTTGTATATATGTTCTTGGCTGAAGGCAGAATGCCGGATTGCCAATCTACTTTGAAACTTGAAACATTGGTATGTGTATGTTTATGTAACTTATTTTTGTCCATAAAATAAACTGCTGAAACTATTATTCAATTTTGCTTGTTCTCAAAAATATTAAATATTGAGTTAAAAGTGCACACAATTACTCAATTTATATTTCGAGTTTTATTTTTAATTAATTTTTTTCAAACATCATTTTATTGTGTACATTCCCATCTATGAATACAAGATTTATTGCTTACTGGTAAGAAACTGGTAAAAGAATTATCATGGTAGAAATTCATATATTTAACAAATAAGCACTTAAAAAGGTAGATATCAACAAAAGATTTGCACTATTTATAGATATTAAAATCATGCTTAAAAACCACTAAAAAAATAGTTTGAAGCCCTTTAAAAAGAAACAATCGTATTTGTATTGTATTTAAAGGTTTAAATTGAACTATGAAATGATTAACGATGTTGTATCTTTTCACAAATAAACAAGAAAAAATATTGGTATAATAGGCTGCAAAAGTAAAATGGTTGACTGTAATGGACACCTTCTAAGGAGAGGTCCTGGGTTTAATTAAACTTGGGCAGCATTCTTAAGATGCTTCAAAGTACTGGGTCTTTCTAAGAATAGGGATCAAAAGTATTTTTTTTATTAGCCATTAAATAGGCTTTAACCCAGAATGCTTTGAATTACCCGTTTTAAGGTGGTGACTCGTTTAGTCATTTTTTAATGTTTAATGTTGTGTTTGTATTTATTATCCTCTTTTGTATAGTCAATTGGTCACTTTCCTTAAATAAAAGACTATACAAACTTAAAAAACAAACAGTTTCTCTACTGATAATATATTTGGTGTTTCATTTTCCTATATTTAAGCTTACTCGAGGGTGATGCTCTATCCTGTACGGTGTCTGCTGAAACAGCCTTATTTCTCGAATCACATGAGCAATCTGAAATACAAAATATTAATAATGACCATATGTACAACCATTTTAAGAATGTTGCATTTGATTTTATGCTTATAAAATTAATTGTGTCATTTTGTAATTTGATACATCAAATGAAAAAAACACCAACAATTAACATATATAGCCAAATATGTTTGCAAAACATGTATCCCCCCTTCAAATTTCAGTATATTCCTCTAAATGTGCATTTGTTAAAAATATATATTTTTGTGTATGCCACTTTAACTTTGACCTTAAATCCATTGATTTGAAAATCATTTTGGTTCATCATCTGTCAAGGAATACCAGTATACACATTTATCCTTTCAATTTTCATGTTTGCCCCTGTGACCTTGACCTGTTAAACTCAAAGCTGATTGGTGTCTCCTGTTCTTTCAAAACAATCAGCATACCAATTAAGAGGACAGCGTGTCAAAGAGTTTTCTACTATCACATGGAAACAACTTTCCTGTAACAAACTTCCATGACCTTTGCCTTTTACCTGTTGAACTCATAATCATTAGGTATCTTTCTTTTCGCCCATGTTATCAACACACCAATGTAAATAATTGTAGGTCAAAGCATTTGCTAGATATCATTGGGAAAACAATTTTATAAACAAGCTCCTGTGACCTTTACCTTTAACTTGATGACCTTTAAATCAATTAGGGTATTCCTTTTCCTTGGAAGTAAGCACTATACCAGTGTGAATGATCAGGTAAAAGCATTCTCAATATAAATGGCCAAAATGAAATTCCTGTTACAAGCCTCTGTCACTATGACCTTTGACCTGATGACCTCAAAATCCATAGACCTCTTCCGTTCCTCCCAAGTAACTAACCACTATACCAATTTGCATGGTTATAGGTCAAAGCATTCAAAAGATATCATGCAGAAATAAATTAACTGTTACAAGCCCCTGTGATCTTGACAATTGACCTGTTGAACTGAAAATCAATAGGATGCTTCCTTTTATCAAATATAAACATTAAATTAATTTGTCTGAGTTTAGGTCAATACATTTTACTAGATATCATTCGGAAACCAAAGGTCTATAGACCATCTGAGTGACTAACAGATGGATAATTTATAACAATATATCACCACTTCTTCCAAGGGGGTCATTAAAATTGTTTGTAAAATATCCACATTTAACTATATTAGAAATTGTCTCTTGGAAAACTCATCCGCATATATTAAACCTTGACACAAATATGACAGCGCTTAATGACTTTCCAAGGTAGCAGAATTAAAATACATAAAAATTAAAAAAAAACGTTGCATAATTTATTGCAAATTAACTATGTCATATTTTTGTAATATATCAACATAAAATAAAAATTACATGTTTCAAGGCAATATTTTATCACTAAGGAGATCTACACAGAAATACACTTATTTAATTTATTAATCTACAGTTACCATTCTCATCTTAGAAAAGTTGACAAGACTATCCTCGGTCATGTCTGGTGTGCCTTCTTCGATGAACGAGAGGTCCGTCAGGNCCACTCAAAACGTGCAGATCCATGAGATAGACATGCATGCCAAATATCAAGTTGGTATAATGAATAGTGCAAAAATGTGAATGAAATGAGCGATTTTGACCCATGTATTTGACCTGTGCGACCTTGAAGGATGACCATGACCTTGACCATTCACCACTCAAAAGGTGCAAATCCATGAGATAGACATGCATGCCAAATATCAAGTAGCTATGCGCAATATGGCAAAAGTTATAGCAAATGTTAATGTTGGCGCAAACCAACCAACAGACCAACAGACCAACCAACCTACAGACAGGGCAAAAACAAATATGTCCCCCAGTATATACTGGTGGACATAAAAACAGTTTGAAGCCCTTTAAAAAGAAACAATGGTATTTGTATTGTATTTAAAAGTTTAAATTGAACTATGAAATGATTAACGATGTTGTATCTTTTCACAAATAAACAAGAAAAATATTGGTATAATAGGCTGCAAAAGTAAAATGGTTGACTGTGATAGACGCCTTCTGAAGAAGAGGTCCTGGGTTAAATTAAACTTGGGCAGCATTCTTAAGATGCTTCAAAGTACTGGGTCTTTCTAAGAATTGGGATCAAAAATATTTTTTTTATTAGCCATTAAAAAGGCTTTAACCCAGAATGCTTTGAATTTCCCGTTTTAAGGTGGTGACCCATTTAGTCATTTTTTTTATGTTTAATGTTGTGTTTGTATTTATTATCCTTTTTTGTATAGTCAATTGGTCACTTGCCTAAAATAAAAGACTATACAAACTTAAAAAACAAACAGTTTCTCTCCTGATAATATATTTGGTGTTTCATTTTCCTATATTTAAGCTTACTCGAGGGTGATGCTCTATCCTGTACGGTGTCTGCTGAAACAGCCTTATTTCTCGAATCACATGAGCAATCTGAAATACAAAATATTAATAATGACGATATGTAGAACCATTTTAAGAATGTTGCATTTGATTTTATGCTTATTAAATTAGGTCATTTTGTAATTTGATACATCAAATGAATAAAACACCAAAAATTAACATATATAGCCAAATATGTTTGCAAAATATATATCCCCCCTTCAAATTTCAGTATATTCCTCTAAATGTGCATTTGTTAAAGATATATATTTTTGTGTTTGCCACTGTAACTTTGACCTTAAATCCATTGATTTGAAAATCATTTGGGTTCATCATCTGTCAAGGAACACCAGTATACACAATAGTCATTTATCCTTTCAATTTTCATGTGTGCCCCTGTGACCTTGACCTGTTAAACTCAAAGCTGATTGGTGTCTCCTGTTCTTTCAATGCAATCAGCATACCAATTAAGAGGACAGCGTGTCAAAGAGTTTTCTACTATCACATGGAAACAACTTTCCTGTAACAATCTTTCATGACCTTTGCCTTTTACCTGTTGACCTCATAATCTTAGGTATCTTTCTTTTCGTCCATGTTATCAACACACCAATGTAAATGATTGTAGGTCAAAGCATTTGCTAGATATCATTGGGAAAACAATTTTATAAACAAGCTCCTGTGACATTGACCTTTAACTTGATGACCTTTAAATCAATTAGGGTATTCCTTTTCCTTGGAAGTAAGCACTATACCAGTGTGAATGATCAGGTAAAAGCATTCTCAATATAAAGGGCCAAAATGAAATTCCTGTTACAAGCCTCTGTCACTATGACCTTTGACCTGATGATCTCAAAATCCATAGACCTCTTCCGTTCCTCCCAAGTAACTAACCACTATACCAATTTGCATGGTTATAGGTCAAAGCATTCAAAAGATATCATGCAGAAATAAATTAACTGTTACAATCCCCTGTGATCTTGATAATTGACCTGTTGAACTGAAAATCGATAGGATGCTTCGTTTTATCATATATAAACATTAAATTAATTTGTCTGAGTTTAGGTCAATACATTTTACTAGATATCATTCGGAAACCAATGGTCTAGAGACCATCTGAGGGACTAACAGATGGATAATTTATAGCAACATATCACCACTTCTTCCAAGGGGGTCATTAAAATTGTTTGTAAAATATCCATATTTAACTATATTAGAAATTGTCTCTTGGAAAACTTATCCGCATATATTAAACCTTGACACAAATATGACAGCGCTTAATGACTTTCCAAGGTAGCAGAATTAAAATACATAAAAATTAAAAAAAAACGTTGCATAATTTATTGCAAATTAACTATGTCATATTTTTGTAATATATCAACATAAAATAAAAATTACATGTTTCAAGGCAATATTTTATCACTAAGGAGATCTACACAGAAATACACTTATTTAATTTATTAATCTACAGTTACCATTCTCATCTTAGAAAAGTTGACAAGACTATCCTCGGTCATGTCTGGTGTGCCTTCTTCGATGAACGAGAGGTCCGTCAGGTACATGCCTAAATACGGGATACACGGTGGATCACACCTGGAAGACAAGTGGTGTAAGAGTGGTGTGATACCACACCATGCCTGGTGAGCTACACGGTGGGTCACCCATGCACAACAAGATAAAGGCATGTATTGATATATATTCATAATCTTTTCTAAACATTTAAGCTGAAAATAGGTCAGAATTACGTTAAACGTCTTTAAATAGTGATATACATTAAAACTCTTTTCTTTAGAATTTTCACTTAAACATAGTGTTTAATAGTAATAGACTTGAACAGTTATTGAAACTTTGACATAAAATTTTCTTTGCAGAAAATCCTTATCAAATTTATTAATATATTATTTTTCTTACCGATGTAGGGCGTCTCTCATGTTTTTGAATCTGCCATCAGAAGACACCAGAGTCTGTAGTCTTTCTATCATCTGCTTAGTCTACAAATAGAGATGAGCCTTGCTCTGTGAAAAGGGGGTTTAATGCATGTGCGTAAAGTGTTGTCCCAAATTAGCCTGTGCAGTCCACACAGGCTAATCAGGGATGCACTTTCGGCCTAAACAGGATTTTTGCTAAGAAGAGACTTTCATTTAACGAAAAATATCATACAAGCAGAAAGTGTTGTCCCTAATTAGCCTGTGCAGACTGCACAGGCAAATCTGGGACGACACTTTACGCCTATGCATTAAACTCCCTTTTGACAGAGCAATGCTCATATATTCACAAAATGATTTTCATTTCTGTTTGTTTAATGGTTAAATGCTACTTTTTGAAAGCATTTTTTCATGTTAAAACATTTTTAAAAATGTCGTATTGTTGTATGCCAGTCAAGTAATTTGCAACCAAAACTTGTGGCAGTCAAAAATGTTAAAAGTGAGCAAAAAATAAAATAATGAATATAACAAGACACGTGTCCATAGGAAACAGATTTCCCCGTATTCCACTTTTCTCTCAAAACTCCACTTATGCAAAAAAAAACAAGCCATTTTATGGTCAAATTTGACCTTTGACCTTAGACCTTTGAGGTAGGGGAGATGGATTTTACACCCAACATGTTGTCTTATGAAGATAGACATTTGTTCAAAGTTATTTCAAAAACCAATAATAAATGACAATGTTATAGCAAAGACAGGAATGTTTATGGTGGTCAAATTTGACCTTTAACCTCAAAGTGTAACCTTGAACTTTGAGGTAGATAGTTACACAAATCTTCTTAGTATCAGGTTGACATTTGTGCCAAGTTATTTAAACATACAACAATAAATGGCAAAGTAAAAATAAAAACAGGAATTGTAATGGTCAAATTTGACCTTTAACCTCTAAGTGCAACCTAGACCTTTAAGGTGAAGAAACAGTATTACATGCAGCCATTTGTTTTTGATAGTTGACATTTTTGGCAACTTATTTCTAAATCCATAAAAAAATGGCAAAAATGTAGCAAAGAATTGTCATGGTCTAATATGAGCTTTCACCTCTGATGTGACCTTGACCTTTGAGGTAAAGAGAGGTGGTTTACAAGTGACACATCGGCTTATGATAGCATATATTTGTGCCAAGTTATTTCAAATTTATCGCCATGGATCATATTTTTTCCGGTTTTGTCAGTCCTAGACCGATTGGGTTCATGAAAGACCGATTGAAAATCCCAAACATCCCGACATTCGTAAAAAAAACGATCTTAAGTCTATAAGTTCCCAATAAAATTCGTTATTCAAGCACAGTCTGGCTAAAATTTACCATCGCTAATCCCTTTATTTCCCCCAATTAACAACCCGCTTCTGCTACTTGAGTGGACCAGTGTTGTTTTTGACACCTTAACGGCGATTAATCGGCAAATTATTGATTTTATCAGGCATTCACACCACAGTGCTTTTATGATAGGGGTCTCTTATTGCTATCATACAGAAATAAACGCCAATGACATTAATTATCCTGTGTATTATACCACCTAAGGTTATAAAACCTGTTAAAACACCTATTTTGTACATCAAACAAATTGGATGCTGACCAATAGGCATCGATTTTTCACATAAATTAACTTTCGTTTTGGACTGATTTTCAGAAAATAATTTGTAGCATATTGCATCAATCTAAATTTAGAGTTGATTGACGATTGGTTGAATAAGACAAGTGCTCGATGCGCTCACATCGCGTCACGCGATGTACATATGTTCAAGGGGATATCCCTGTACCGATTGGATGTCAAATCGAGGCATACGGGGAAACCCCACAATTCAGTTTATAGAGTGTGTTAAATTCCAGACAATGGAGAACGCTGTGTTCACGAATTTTTGAAACACATGTATCTTCAAAATTGGGCAGAAAATTAGAGTTTTTGTAAGTTATATACTGACTTAAGTAAAGGTGGAATGATTGATCGTTTTGGGTGTCCTGCTTTTTGGTCAAATTTCTCAACAATTTTTTTTGGAATGTCCCGATTTGGACCTGAAAACTTCTGGCATGTTTTACGTATGTAAATTTTCGAATACTTTTTCCCCCGATTTTAAATCCAGACCGATTGATGTTGTGGGAAAATATGATCCCTGTAAATTATCGCTATATGGTAAAGTTATGGTTGAGACAGGAGTACAGACAGATGCCGCATTCTTCAAAGTGGCACATAAAAATACAATACAAAATATGTTGTATAAGTCATAAAGTGTTTTCTCCATGTAACATTTTATACATTTTATAAAGGCTGCAGTATCCATGTAAAATTACAACAGTTCACTTACTATTTCTTCAAGATTTACCTGAATGTCACAGTTTGTGTGTTTTATAACACAGCAATATAATCAAAGAAAGAATGGAGTACGCAGGGGTTTTTATCTGATTTTGGGGAAAGTGCCAGGCCTTTTTTGAGGGTAAAACAATCACACAAAAGGCTTGATTTTTTGGGGGGAAAATCAGGAAAGTCTTAAATAATCAAGTTATCATATTTTACTGTTTGAAAAATATGTCTAGGGAAATGGGCCTAAATTAGGCGAGTCTTTTAGATGGAAAAACACCCCTGGGAGTACTCACCTGTTTGGACAGCTTTTCCCAGGTTTTCTTCAGCCTGTACACTGAGCTATTAACGAACGCTGCACATATTTGCAGCACACCGTTGTAGTTGTGCATACAGCGACATATATCAGCGATGGCGGCCCATTTCTCGATACACGCCACGCGATCCTGAAGATTGGTGCGACTGATTATCTCCGTGACTACGAGGCGACTCACCTGAATGAGAATTAGAGAATTTTTACAAGTTCTGAGCAAGTTTTATGTTGATTGATTAAAAAAATGACTTCTTCAGTGTTCACATGGTAAATGATGACGAGTGATGACAGACCACAGACAAAGGCGATCACTAAAGCTCACCATGAGCATGTTATGCTAAGAGGAGATGAAAAATATTTTTTAGTACTTATCCATTATGAGCCAGGTTCTGGGAAGCTTAATGCATGTGCGTTAAGTGTCGTCGCAGATAAGGCTGTGCAGTCGACACTTTCTAAGAAGAGACTTTCTTTAAATGAAAAATACCATAAAATTGGAAAGTAATGTTACTGGTTAGCCTGCTCAGACTGCACAGGCTTATTTTGGACGAACTTTGCGCACATGCATTAAGCCCAGTTTTCCCAGCACCAGGCTCCTTTAACCTTTGAACTTATCTACATCACCACAAAATAGCTAAGCACACACCTCATTGAATCTCTTGCTGACTAGAAGAACATGTGGGGCTTTATTCGCCTTGTCCGGTTTCATCCACGCCTGACAAAGTAGCTCCCTTCAACAACAAGTACGGTATAAAACAGGTGGTTAGCGTGTTACTATGATATTTATTAGTAAAAACATCATTTTGAATGAAAAATAATCAAATTATAAAGATAAATCAACTTCCCTGAAAAAAATTAGTTCACTATCAAATATATAATATGACGACACAAAAATGCCCATTACTTTGGTGTTTCCTAGCCAATTTTAATAAAGATTTTACCATTCAATTTCAAAACGAAGTCGCTATAAAAATCAATAAAAAAACTGAACATGTCAACATTTTTCATTTAGGCATGTTTTGTCGCGACACGGCCCATATATATATATATTTGATAGTGAAATTTTTTTCAGAGAAGTTGATATTACGTTATAATTCGATTACTATTTTTTATTAAAAATGATGTTTTTAGTAATTAATATCATAGCCACAAGGTAACCACCTGTGCGGTATACCAGAAAAGAATTTGCACAAACACTTCCTTATCTGTTCACACTCAAAATCCATAAAGACACCTTAGTTCCAAAAAATGGATTGATTTTAATTTAATTTGTTGAAATGCTCTACACTTGTATTTGGAAATTTTTGTTTATGCCCCTTAAAAATAGAAAAGCAATGTTAATAATTTTATTCATATTTGTTAAATCTTTCTTTTCAAGAACTGAATTACAAATAAAAGAAAATGCAAATACCACAATTTTATTCATACTAATTTAAAGACCAAAATTGCTGAATGTTTAAACATTCTTCTGGTTATGTTTTTAAAACATGAAATCAAATTTGTTTATAAATGATACAAATGGCTGTACCCTTAACTGCAAAATGAGCGCTATGCATTACTTGCCGTAGGTTAAAAAGAAAATTTAACATGAGGTTAATCAAACATTCACTTACTCGCTCCTGATTGAGGTAAAGATCTGATGATCAAGGAATGTTAGCTGTTCTGATATGTCCAAGGCAGACAGGGTGTCAAATGTGTCTTTTGATTGTGTCTGAAAAAAGAATTAACCTCTATGAGTTGACAGTTGATTCTAGGTAACAATCTGAGGCTAATCAATTTTCTGGCTCCAATAAGTTGTAATTGAAAAGACAAAAATTACTCATGAATTAACATGAGGAAAATAAATTTGATTGAAGTAATAAAGTCATTGGATTTGTCATTGCATTTACAATTTCTAAAAGATCTTTTCGTAGCGATGGTTTGAAAATGACTCACAATGACACTTTCAAAAATAGTTAAAAACATTAAGTCAGAATAATATGTCAACAAATCATAATACAGAAATATAATAAAAGCTGTGCAATCAACACAAGGGAAAGATATTATTTAACACATAGACAAACAAATGTTACAGTACAAGAAAATCTTCTTCAGATGTTCAACTTCATGTAAGAAAACAAATCTCTGTAGTTTAAAAAGTGAAGCTTTCATTTCTTTTTACAGCATTTCTTTTCTTGTACTGGTATGTTATGTAATCTCAAACAAAGATATACTCATGCTTGTAACTCATTTACATTAACAAAAATAATATTTCCACCCTTAAAAGGATATTACGTACAGGAAACTTAACATGCAGATATTTTGTAGAAGATTTTAATTAAAAACAAGAAGTGTTTGTGAAACACTATGTCCCCTATTGCGATTTTGACTCATATATTTGACCTTTGACCTTGAAGGATGGCCTTGACATTGACCTTACACCACTCAAAATGTGCAGGTCCATGAGATACACATGCATGCCAAATACCAAGTTGCTATGTTGAATATTGCAGAAGTTATGGCCAAAATGAGCGATTTTGCGTAATAACT
>VMBQ01007191.1:38538-48958 GCA_007657795.1 Dreissena rostriformis | reverse complement strand
TCATCAGATCTTCACCAAACTTCATGAAAATGTGTAAGACAATAACATCTAGGTAAAGTTCAATAATCAGCTAAATTGACCCAGACACTCGAGAAACGACCCTTGAATCATCGAAAAATTGCGTTTTTTCTCGTTACCGCTCAATAACTCCAGCAATTGTCATTTTTGTTTCTTACCAATACTTCATAAAAATGTGAAAGGCAATAACATCTAGGTCAAGTTTGAAAATAAGCCAAATTGACCCAGACACTTCTGAGTTCTGGCACTTGAATCATCGAAAAATTCCGTTTTTTCTCGTTTCCGCTCAATAACTCGAGCAAATATCAAAGGATCTTTGCCACACTTCATGAAAATGTGTAAGGTCATAAGATTTAGGTCAAGTTCGATAATCAGCCAAATTGACCAAGACACTCCTGAGTTACGGCCCTTGAATCATAAAAAAAAAAATCTTGTTCCCGCTCAATTACTCAAGCATTAAATTTTGTCATCGGATCTTCACCAAACTTCATAAAAATGTGTAAGGCAATAAAATCTAGGTTATGTTCGATAATCAGCCAAATTTACCCAGGTACTACTGAGTTACGGCCCTTGAAGCATAAAAAAATTTCCTTTCCGCTCAATTACTCAAGTAATTGTCATTGGATCGTCACCAAACTTCATGAAAATGTGTTAGACTATAAGATCTACGTCAAGTTACATAATCAGCCAAATTGACCAAGACACTCCTGAGTTATGGCCCTTGAATCATCGAAAAATTGTGTTTTTTCTCGTTTCCGCTAAATAACTCAAGCAATTGTCACTCGAGCAAATGTCAAAGGATCTTCGCCACACTTCATGAAAATAAATAACTGACAAATATCCTGTTTTAACCTAATGTTTCCATCAAAGCATCTTCCAATTATCAGAGCATGTGTCATCCTTCGGAGACAGCTCTTGTTTTTACAGTATTTTCCTTGGGTAGCTGGTAAAACTGAACTAAGTGCACATACCCATGGCAGTGTCTGCGATCGCAATGCAAAGTGTTTCAATCGACAATTGTATGTTTGAAGTATAATGGGGTCTTGCTTTTCTGCCCAGTAAACAATGCAGAAGTCGTGGTCATGAGCACATCAACTTGATGCTCTTATAGGTAAAAAGGTTTCGTTAAATTATGTAGAAATTTGATCTTAGTGATAATAAGTTATGCAGATCTTACTGTGAAAAAATACTGGTAAACAGACTTGGATTGGAACACTGCCAAAATGCATTTGAATCGAGCTATGAGAAAACAGGGTTAGATGCATGGACTTAAAGTGTCATCCCAGATCAGCCTGTGCAGTCTGCACAGGCTAATCAGGGACAACACTTTCCGCCTAAACTGGATTTTCGTCAAGAAGAGTCTTCCTTTAAACGAAGAATACAATTGGGCTGCACAGGCTTATCTGGGACGACACTTCACGCGCATGCATTAAACCCCCTTCTCACAGAGCGAGGCTCATTTTACTATTTATAGAGAACAGATATGAAAGTTTGTGTTTGTTTGCACTCCTGCATTCCTGAATATTTCTCGGCCACGCCTTATCCTACACCAGCCACATGCTTGTTTTAGGTCCAGGGGGCACACCCAGGCCCATTGAACTCCACTCCCATGATCCTTTGCGTTACGTCGGCGACATGTTGGCATGGTTACATCAGGCCACAGCCTCTGAGAAAGAATATCTGAGTACACTTCTGAAGAGATGTGAAAGTAAGTGGATATTTACAGACTTTGGTAACAAACATTTACTCGAGTTAGGTTATCTGCATAATTTAAACTGATTCTAACTAAATTGTCAATCTTGGCTTGAGTTGGAACTTTAAGGATTGTAGAAACAGTATTGTTTTTTTTTAACATGGACAGATTTTATTTCAAGATTTATTGACATGTTGTAGCCATTGTCAATAAGGGTTTTATTTTGTTTAATATTCTCAATTTATTGATTATATATCTAAAAGATAATACTTAATGATGTGTATGTAAAAAAACTAGTATCTTGATGTCTTCTCCATGTTCTTATACAATTGTATGATTTCACACAGTGGATATCAAGATTGTTCAATCGCATCAGATAAAAAGAAGTTCCTCAGACATAATTGTAAAAGAAGGTAAAATGAGGGAATGCTTCTTTGGATAACTTTACGTTCATTGGTTTATAAATGTGAAGAAATTTATTTTACTGTATGTATACTATGGTGCTGGTTAGTTTTAAAATATGTTTTATTGCAAGATTATGTTTCATTTTTATGCCCCCCTTCGAAGAAGAGGGGGTATATTGTTTTGCACATGTTGGTAGGTCGGTCCGTCCGTCCACCAGATGGTTTTCGGATGATAACTCAAGAACGCTTAGGCCTAGGATCATGAAACTTCATAGGTACATTGATCATGACTGGCAGATGACCCCTATTGATTTTGAGGTCACTCGGTCAAAGGTCAAGGTAACAGTGACTAGAACTAGTAAAATAGTTTCTGGATGATAACTCAAGAACGCTTACGCCTAGAATCATGAAACTTCATAGGTACATTGATCATGACTGGCAGATGACCCCTATTGATNTGCTCATTTGAATATCACAAACATTACAACATGCTCATTTGAATATCACAAACATTACAACATGCTCATTTGAATATCACAAACATTACAACATGCTCATTTGAATATCACAAACATTACAACATGCTCATTTGAATATCACAAACATTACAACATGCTCATTTGAATATCACAAACATTACAACATGCTCATTTGAATATCACAAACATTACAACATGCTCATTTGAATATCACAAACATTACAACATGCTCATTTGAATATCACAAACATTACAACATGCTCATTTGAATATCACAAACATTACAACATGCTCATTTGAATATCACAAACATTACAACATGCTCATTTGAATATCACAAACATTACAACATGCTCATTTGAATATCACAAACATTACAACATGCTCATTTGAATATCACAAACATTACAACATGCTCATTTGAATATCACAAACATTACAACATGCTCATTTGAATATCACAAACATTACAACATGCTCATTTGAATATCACAAACATTACAACATGCTCATTTGAATATCACAAACATTACTACATGCTCATTTGAATATCACAAACATTACTACATGCTCATTTGAATATCACAAACATTACAACATGCTCATTTGAATATCACAAACATTACTACATGCTCATTTGAATATCACAAACATTACTACATGCTCATTTGAATATCACAAACATTACAACATGCTCATTTGAATATCACAAACATTACAACATGCTCATTTGAATATCACAAACATTACTACATGCTCATTTGAATATCACAAACATTACTACATGCTCATTTAAATATCACAAAGATGCATATGCCAACAAACAAGAAAATATGGGATAGCCCAAAAAGGTCCCATATCAGGCTTATGGGTCTGTTTTGAAGAACCAAAATTGTGTCAATGTGTCGCATGAATAAATTTGAACAGACTCATGGGGATTTCCCAACAGAGTACATGTGTTGTGTACATAAAAGAGTTTTCTGTTGTACAGCAATTGGCTTAAACTTTTCTTTTGTTTATTTTCTGGTTCTATTTTTTCTGATCTTTTCTAATAAAATAATTCTTGTTTTTGATTCATCCATTTTTATCTGTTTTGAAAAAAATAGTAATAAGATCGTATGTACTCCCTTTAACATTAAATACAGGATCTGCTTAAGCACAATATTATATATATGCTACCTAATTAGGCCCATAATAATGTTCATTTAGCACACATATGGGTCCCACAATGAATTCATCTGGGGCATCCCATATGGGGCCCAGATGGGTGCCCAAATGGTCCCAGATATATTGTTTGCTGGGATGATACTCTTTTGTATGAAATAGTTCAATCACTTAGCATGTGATATAGAAGAGCAATCAATTAATTTATATGGCAAATAAATTTTACAAAAGATAGTGACATTGGAGGAGGTCAATAGTATGCCGAGCAACTGCAGTCAAGTCCATTACCATATTTCAAGATGGTGAAATTCTGCTGTGTGGTCCTGCCATTGACCTCTGCCTCAATCTTCCAGTCACCAAGAACAGGCTCATCATACAGGCGATAATCCAGACTTAACAGACCTGTAAAAGGAAGATTTTGTTTGTTTGTCTGGATTTTTCACAGAAATCAAAAATATTTTGCTCAGTCAAAGTAATCTTTGAGTTAACCTACTTACATTTCCTGGGGTAAAGCTGGTATACCAGCACTATGTGTCCATATGTATGCCAGTTACTGACAGCTGACCTACCGTACTTATTCAGCTGTAGGGGGAGATGGCCGTATACATAATTTTTTTAACAAATCCCACGCAATTTATGAGGCAGATTCATGAAAGCAAACAAAATAGAGCCATGAACTACAAGTATCCTTTTGTCAACTTAGGTTCAAATATATACTGATATATACTTCAAAAGATGTAGAAATATTAACAAAAGGTGTTTTTACATAAAATCAGATGTTGTACATGCACACTTATTCACTGATCATAATTTTGGAAACGTTCTTATACAAGTTCACGTTGTATTCATATGAGAACCTTTAATATGCAAAGGATAGACCAAACAAGAGGTCCACAGGCCCTAAGGCTCTCACCTGAGACCTGAATGATCTTAAATTTTCTGAGCTGGTATTGTTTCAATATAGCCCTAAAAAAAACTGCGACCCCACACCCAGCAGTCCTTTTTTCACGGAAAGCAACCATTTTCAAAACCAAACTCAGCCAAGCTATGCAGAAAACAAATATTCTGAAAAAGATTCATGAACATTGAACAAAAAATGGAACTTCTAGAGTGTTCACAAGGTTTCACTGCTGCGATGTTTGGAAGACTTCCCCGCCCCCTTGGCGGCCATGTTTTTCAACGGACCGGAACCAATTTTGTTCTCTGATGAGATATCGTAAGTACACAATCCTCATGTTCTGTGCAAGTTTCATGAAATCTGGGAAAAATATGTTACTTTTTAAAGTTCAAAAGGTTTTACATAGCCATGTAAAAAAACTTATCCACCAATTGGCGACAATGTTGTTCAACTGACTTGAATATTTTTCAGACTTGACTGAGATATCATTAGAAC
Source organism: Dreissena rostriformis (assembly GCA_007657795.1). Taxonomy (NCBI): domain Eukaryota; kingdom Metazoa; phylum Mollusca; class Bivalvia; order Myida; family Dreissenidae; genus Dreissena; species Dreissena rostriformis. Next base: position 43,807 of record VMBQ01007191.1, on the reverse strand, counting down.
AAATCTTCTGAGCAAGTTTCATGATGACTGGGAAAAAATGTGACTGCTTGAACGTTCACAAGTTTTTACTATAGCGATGTTTGGAAAACTTTCCCGCCCTCTTGAGGCCATGTTATTCAACAGACTGAAACCATTTTCAATTCAGCTGAGATATCATTAGAACAAAATGTTCTAAGAAACTTTCATAACGATTAGGCAAAAATGTGACTTCTAGATGATACTATGATGTTCACAAGGTTTTACTTCATTCTTATAAGGAAAATGCTCCGCCCGATTGCGTCCATGTTTATCAATGCACAGGAACCATTTTAAAACAATGTGAGATATCATCAGAAAAAAAGCAAGTTTGATCATGATTTGGCATAAAATAAAACTTCTAGAGTGTTCACAAGCTTTTCTCTAAGTTTACATAGTTACTTAGTTTTGGACCCCAAATGGTTTAAACATATCATTGTGAAAAATATTAAGACCATTAAGTTTATTGAAAATTGGGCAATAAGTATGGTCTGTAGAGTGTTCTCAAGGTAACTGTTGACGACAGACGATAGACTTAGCATGATGGACAACAAACAACTGACAAAAGGTAAACTTAAAAGTCATGAATTCATGGTACAAAAGGAATATACAATAAATAATAATCTAATTTACCCCAATTTATCAAGGTTATGGTATACAGAAAATAGCTAATTTCGATCTACGTTTCATCGGTTGCAAGTCCATTATACATGATTTCTGTAAGTTTTATTAACATATTTCTATATAACATATGTTGGTACCATCATACAGACCTGCCTGTACTGGAAGGTCTGTCCATTGTTTCATGTACACTCCATTTGGGTCGACCACTGTGACTCTTCCCACCTGTGAAATTGTGAATGAATATAAATATACATGTAATATGTTCATTGATTGTAAACTGTTAATCTAAAAACAACTTTTAAAATGTAAAATATTAATTCTAAGTTGGTTAAAAGCAATTAAAGCATGCATGAGAATTTCACCTTTAACTCAATGTGTAAAGTATTTTGATAGTGCAGGCTAACAATGTGCTGTGTCCCCATTTATTTTGTATACAAAAACTTGCAAGTACATCTGTGTTTGTGTGGGTGAACAGTATTTGCATTGTGAATACAATCTGATTTACATATTTTTATAAGAGGCATCACTTCAGAGTGTCTCTGTCCTATTGACATTCCAACAACAAACACTTCACTTTGTCATGCAATATCATCCAGGGCAATAGAGATTGCATGAATATGAAATATTACGCTAATTGATTTTTCTAATAGTATGTATGGGTCGAGTGGCTGGTGTTATGGAGCATCACATAAGTGGCCAAGCTTCAGAAGTGACTTGAAATAGTGCAAACCATGAGACTGATATACACTCTGGGAACAACTGACTAGCGTAACATACCTTTAACCCTTTGAGCGCTGGAACCGGATTTTGAAGGCCTTTGCAAACAGTTTGGATCCAGATGAGACGCCACAGAACGTGGCGTCTCATCAGGATCCAAACTGTTTGCTATTCTGATAGTATTTTTTGAAAAAAAATCGAAGAAAATGCTAATTTTAGAAATTTAGCAGACAACATTTTAGCAGACGACAAATTTCCCAGCATGCAAAGGGTTAAGGCCCATGTAATTTACCAGTGTTTTGTTTCACCATTTTGTGAATGGGGCTGGGTCCCATTGGATTGTGAAAAATTGCGTTGTTTTGACTTAAATTGGGAAATAAGTTTTGTTTGGTTTTTTGGCTAACAAATGCTTGAAAAATAAATTAAAATTTACTAAGGTTCATAGAGCTTGATGTGAGATGAACTAAATATTGAGACTTATTAAAAAATTATAGAAATATTAAACCTTCAATTGGGAATTTTAAGGTCCCATGTGGGAAAAATATATACTTTTTATGTCCCCTTCTTCGAAGAAGAGGGGGTATATTGTTTTTGGACTGTCTGTCTGTCATTCTGTCCCAAAACTGTAACCTTGGTCATAACTGTTGCAATATTAAAAATAGCAACTTGATATTTGGCATGCATGTGTATCTCATGGAGTGGTGAATGGTTAAGGTCAAGGTCATCCTTCAAATATATGGGTCAGAATCGCTCAAAAGGGGGCATAGTGTTACTCAAACACATCACTTGTTTTCATTGGGAATGGGTCCTGCTACAGGCCACAAATTTGAAGGGGAAAAAAAGCACTCTATACTAATGTGACTCTTTATTGTCCATTCTAGATTCTGTCGTGCGTTCTGGACCCGCTGTTACAGATGTGCTCGGTGTCGGCCAGTCGCCTGAACACGGCAGACATGGCAGCGTACGTGGTCAACTGTATATACCAGATGCAGTCCACCATTGCCCTGTACGAGTTCACGGACACTAAACAGGAGATGCTGCAAGCCCAGGTTTTGTTTCTTTTTAACCTATTTATTTTACCTCGATTGCATTTAAAGTACTTACTACTTATTTGAAACGCTCTCGAGTCCGTTTCCTGGGCCTAGAACCAGTACTTTGTGTCTTTGGAGGAAAACTAAAGAATGCCCCCACAGTTGGGATCAAATCCGTGACCTCCCGGTCACTAGGCAGGCACCATAGCCATGGTCTTGTAATAGAGTTTCAGAGCTTTTGTTGATACAAAATATTCCTTAAATCAAATCATGCTTGATTAAATGTTGATATTAACAAATTTAATGAGTTTTGAGCAATATTTTAGCTAAAACTAAAATTATTGTGATAAATATTAAAGTTTGTAGCTACTAGCATATTTGCATATGATTCAGCCTGCTTTAACAGCATGTATGATTGAATTTGATCATTGTAGCGTGACATGTCATTGAACATGTCATTGAACGTGACTTTGTTTTAAAATATTAATGCATAGTGGTGTTAAAACATTGTCACTTTAAAGTTTCTGGGAAAAAAGCCATTTCATGTTTGTAAACATCATAAGTTGTGTTTGGATGTATATATGTACATATATACGTACGTACCTATGTATGTTTGTACATACATATGAACATAGTACTTACACAATATGTAAGAGCTTCTTGTACGCACATTCAGGTGGAGGCCCATGTGGACACTCTGGTGAACGAACAGGCTGCCTTCGTGCTGAGCAGGGTGGACCTGGCCCACATCTACAGCACCATTCAGCAGCACCAGCCAAAACTGGTTTGAACCTGATACACACCATATACATGGTCAAATTAATGTTTTAAAGGGACTTGTTCACAGATTTTGGCATGAATGGAAGTTTGTCATTAAATGCTTAAAATTGATAAATGTAAACAATGGAACCAAAAGCTTTAGTAACAAGCAAGAATAAAATTTAAAAAAATGAATCCTCACCTGGGCTCCAACCACTGACCCCTGGAGTAAAAGTCTAGTGCTTAAACCACTCTGCCATCTGTGCTCATAAAATAAGTGGTGTGTTTTATACTTCATATAAGCAATCCTCGTAAAGTCACAAAATATAACGATAACAACAGAACTCTCCAACTTATTCAATCGTTTAGCGTTTGTTACGCTATATCATTTCAGGATTTTAGAGCAAAGTTAATGTTCAGTATTACTGTTTTCTTGCAAATATCATAACTGCAAAGAAAATTATTTTTCAGTTTTGTCAATTTACCAAAACGTGAAAAGGTCCCTTTAATGTAGAGAACCTTATGTATGCAAATATTCATATTAAGAATTGTGAATGTGGCTTTTTATTTTTCATATTTTATTTAGCTGTACTTGTTTGTGATGTACACTCTTGTCAAGTGAACATATTACCTTGGGACCTTTATTTTGGCAAGACAAGCATGAGGTGATTGCTCTTGATGTTCTTTTTCTGATCAGGGACCTATGGCGAACCTCCCAGGCTTGGACCCAATAACAGTCAAGTCTGCAATGGTATGAAGTACTTGTTGTCCCCTACCGGTTTCACCAGAGGGGAATCATGGTTTGCGCTCTGTCCGTCAGTCAGTCAGTTTGTCAGTCAGTCTGTCACACTTTTCTGGATCCTGCGATAACTTTAAAAGTTCTTCATATTTTTTCATGAAACTTGAAACATGAATAGATGGCAATATGGAGATTATGCACGTCATTTCAATGTGTGCATACGTAAAGAATTTTGTTTGCTATGGCAACAAATACTTGTAAACATAGGTTGAATTGCAATCTTTAGAACAGTAAGTGTAAAGTAGGTATGAACATTAATGAAAATGAATATACCGGTTATGGTGGAAACATTTTATTATTCTAGTGTTATTTCATTGCTAATTAAATAATTATTTTTATTAAAGATCTCTTATAATGTAGTGCATCAAAGCTTGTTAAAGTGATGTTAATACATTTGGGTCTCGCTCTGTGAAAAGGGGGTTTAATGCATGTGCAAAGTGTCATCCCAGATAAGCCTGTGCAGTCTGCACAGGCTAATCAGGGGCAAAACTTTCCGCCTGAATTGGATTTTTATCAAGAAAATCTTTTTTTCTTAATGAAAAATACCAAAAAAAGCGGAAAGTGTTGTCGCTGATTAGCATGTGCAGACTGCACAGGCTAATCTGGGACGACACTTAACGCACATGCATTAAACCCCCTTTTCACAGAGCAAGGCTCATTAACCTAGCGTCTAGAAAAAAGGCCTTGGCAAACAGAGTAGACCCAGATAAGACGCCGCATAATGCGGCGTCTCATCAGGGTCTGCGCTGTTTGCTTAAAGGAATTTCTGTAAGAAATATTCTAAATATATAAATAAATATACTAGACATCCCTTATTTTGGAAATAACTTGATCCAATTTAGAAGGATGGGAGAGTCCAATAGGCATAAATGGGTAAACTTTTGTGATTTCAGAACAAGTTTGACAGCTATCTAGCCAGCCCTGACTCGCTGACTTTGTCTCAATGCAGTCTAATAACAAGTTCAAAAAACAGGTACTAGCCATGCACTGAACGCCTTACCCGTACATCGCGCATTTATTTTGTATCAATTGTGCTATATTGTCTTAAATAAGCTATAGGAGTTTAAAAAGTAAACGATAATATGTTGCGTGTTCTGAGAAAACTGGGCAAAATGTGCGTAAATTGTCATCCCAGATTAGCCTGTGCAGTCCGCACAGGCTAATCAGGGACGACAATTTCCGCTTTTATGGAATTTTTCCTTTAAATGATGTCTCTTCTTAGCGAAAATCCAGTTTAGGCGGAAAGTGTCATCCCTGATTAGCCTGTGCGGACTGCCGATGACACTTTACGCACAAGCATTTTGCCCAGTTTTCTCAGAACACG
>VMBQ01007191.1:0-37672 GCA_007657795.1 Dreissena rostriformis | reverse complement strand
GTGTGTGTAAGCTAATGTTGAACTCTTGTCCCTGTTTGTGAAAAACCTTATAGGATATTGGGCTATTTGAGAAGAGATGACCTCTCAGGGCGGCTTTATGACAATATATAAAAGAAAGGTTAAAAATAATATTTACAAGATAAGTGTAATGAGTAATTGGTCGCCAAACGGTCACCTTTATAGGGCCACATAAAAATTAATCAGTAAAACAATGTAATGTACAGTTAAGAAAAGACAAAATAATAGAATTAACACACGAGTGTAACTTATGAACATTATGTACAACACTACGTGTATTCATTCTTAGTTAAAACAGCATGTTAGCCACCCTGAGGGTTTAAAAGAAGGGATTTTTTGGGAGTGTAGGCAGGGAATAGCCACCAGAGGTAAACAGAGAGATATGAAAGGGAGATAATTTAATGGTTTTGAGATTGTATGGTAGTTGCTTCCCCTGGACTATTTGGAGTGCACGGTATGGATTTTATTTAAAAGTACAAAAGCACATGGAAATTAAGAAATTAAGACAATATGATGGTTGTAATACTGAAATAATCCAGTAAAATAGGAGAATGGACTAAAAGGTTCAAATTATACCATAGTACATGGTATAAAAACCTACAAAATGCTCTAATTTTCATATAAAGCTTAAGATAATGTGACAGTAACACCAAAATAATGGTCTTACAGCACAATTGGACTGTAATTATACTGGAACAATCCAGTAAAATATGAAAATGACTAAAAGAAGTCATATTATGAAATAATACAGGGTATAAGACCCTCTAAAGGTTATGTCCGTCAAGTAAACTTAAAGTTATATTGAAAATTAATACCAAAAAGTTGGTATTGCTCTAAATAGGGCAAAAAATAGGGTGTTGTAGGTTATAAAACTTTACACCGTGCACTCCAGTCCGACATGGCTCTTCTAGTTTGAAGGAGAAGGGGGGTGTCAGAGGGGAAGGGAGGGGTGCAATGCAGCCAACATACCCAGGTTACTGGTCAGCCCCGTCCTTTCTTTTAAATAAAAACTGCCATAAAATATGTATATATTAAGAAACTGAATAATGTAAATGGTGGACTAACGTCATACTCTCATAAAAAATGTATTAAAATAAAGAAGACAAGGTCAATACCCTTGGCCTGATTTAGAAAGGGCGGGGTAGAACAATAAACCCATTAAAAACTAAAATAAAGGTTGTGTAAAAGAGACACAAATCCAGGACTGGATAATTGGGTGGGTGTTGGCTGCTCTCCCTCCCCCAATGACCTAGATTTTGTCAGTTATCGGACAATCCAGCAGGTATTTGGCGAGGGCAGAGAAGACCGGGCCCCTAGCTGCTCCCTTGGGGTCTAGCACGTTGGTAAGGTTTAAAACTAGTCCATGGGAGTGCAATGCAGCTTCGAGGTGGTCTTAAATTTCAACCAATCAACGCCAACTTATATTGTCAATGCCCTAGGTATGTAGGTCAAGCCGTTTTCTGATACAAAATTGAATGTTGTGTCAGAAACGGATTGACCTTCTTGTCTTTTAATTAAGCGATTTCGGCCAATCAGCGCCATGTTTTAAAAATGCTATTGGCCAATAGTAAAGCTGCTTTCTCCGCGTAGTTAGGCAATCATAGATTTTTCACTGTTGAGTTATTTTAGCGTTTATAACGCGTTTTCTAACAGTTTAGTCTTATGTAAAGATATTTTTAAATAATTAGATTTTTATTAAAGCACCGCACCCAGTCTGCAAAGTCCCTATGTATATATGGTTCAGCCCAGTAAAATCGGGCTGACCACAAGGCTTTTAACTGCCTTTTTACAGCAGAGTATTTATGTTAAGCAGAGTGCTCGGACAATGGTTTTTATAACTGAAGTATCCGAGGGTAAATAAACCAATCAGTTAGGACACATTTATTATTTAATTTTGATGAAAAATGGTCACAATGTTTATCTTTACAATATATAGAACCAGTTTTAAAGAAACCTTTTCTGTTTCAGATACAGCACTCTTTATAGATATAAGATTGTGTGCCGACGTCTATAGGTTACAAATGCAAAGTATATATAAGCAATGATGATGAGTTACTCTGTACCTTCATGAATTCATCTCGTTGCATGAAAGCATAGTATATATACATAGCTAGGTTACGGATTGTTGCCATATCTGTAGAGCAAAGTAAATTTATAAAATTGAAGTAGTGTTTGTTTTGTAGAAGTATTGAGGAATATATTTTTGACGAATACTTTCATACAATGGACAGATCAAAACAAAGTGGAATTCGTCTTCAACGACGATTTCACAGAAAACACATGTTCTCTCTTCTCTACCAATATTATAATATAAAACAAAAGCATTATCTGTTGTTGAATATCCAGCACGAAAGCCAGATTGTGCTTCAGATAGTTTAGACAAAGCATCGGAATAAAATGTAAGCCTTGTCAGTATTGAGATATATATCTTGCTAAAAATATCTAGCAGAGCAATACCCGTATAATTATCTGGTGAATTAATGCTTCCTTTTTTATGGATAGGAATTAGTATCGATTTTGACCAAGCCTCAGGAAACTCCTTATTAGTAAACAAGCGATTGAATAACTTACGTAGGTATGGTAAAAGTGCTGGCATATTTAAAATGCTGTGGAGTAAGATCACCAGCTGCAGCTTTCTTACAGTTTAAGCTTTCAACCCTTTCGGTGAGTTCCTCGTCTGTTATGGGAAAATGTAATATCATTTCCTGAATGGGATCTATTTCATCTGTTTGATCATGATTTTGGTCAATGGTTTCTGTATTTTGTTCTTCGTTACTTTCATTAGCAAACAACTCCTAAAAATGGTCATACCATTGTTTAGGTGTTATATTTGAGTTTACTTGTTTTTTAGTACTTGTTAGAGATTTAATTTGAGACCAAAACGACTTTGCGTTATTTACTGAGCCATCTAGTTTGTGTATATATATGTATTTTAATCTGACCACTGTAGGGGCGACATTTATCACACAAGCTTGATTAAACTTGTTCAGACACCATACGAGCTTTAAAAAGACGGGTGTAAGTCTTAGTTGTAAAATAAAGGCGATGTATTCAATTGTTGTATTGATTTAACACAGGTTCGGTCGATGCGATGACAATAGAAACTATTTTTTCACGGACCAATAAACACATTCGCGGTTCACTTAACATCGCTGGTCACGATATAGTACAAACGCAGGTAAATATCGGATACATGTAAACAGCCCAAAGGTGTTTTTAAAGTTTATGGTATAAAGAGCGTAGTTGCGAAAAGGTGTGGACATAATATAAATGATTAAAACGCAATAAACATCAAGGAAACCTGCGTGGAATCGGAAGGTTTCAAAATGTTTCGGATCGGAGTGGTTTTGGTTGTAACGATACTTTCGTATACGGGAGTATTGGGCACGTAAGTATACCACAATATATACATGTACTTTGTATGTTGGATTTTGTTTACATACTACTGATTACGTAGGAAATGCGATGTTTGTGAAGATTATCAGTACTGTACGTTTACTAAATTATGTATGTATGGGCCAAGTGTATATATTTGTACAATGTCATGTTTTGCCTTTGGAAATACAATATGTTTTAAGTTAACTAAATGATACATATAAACTGAATTTCGTATACATTTTTCTCGGTTTGGAAACGATATTAACATCATGGCTAAAACGCTAAGGTACAGCGGCGAACAGGTATTATAGTACTGTTCAATAGGCCTAAATAATATATGACTTTTAGAGACATTTTAATCTACGGAAGCCCGAACACTCCCCGGCGCAGGGGCGGTTCAAGGATTTCTGGATTTAGGGGTGCGGTGGGATATTGAAAGATTTGCTGGGGGTCCAGGGGGGCCGCTAGGGCCCCTGGTGGGTGCAGGGCAAAGCCCTGCTAGGGGGTCCAGGAAGGCGAAGCCCCCCTGCAAGCTCCACGATTTTAGTGATTTTGAAGGCTTTGACAACCACCTCTCGAGCATGTCACGCCTAATGTACTTTCAGCAATGTACCTTCTTAAAATGCCAAAAAACTGCATAGTTTATACGAAATACGGATGGATATAGCCGAAGGAAAATCTATAAAGAAGAACACACTGACGGTTATCAGGCTAAAAAGAAGAAAAATGAGTTTAAATAGGTGATTAAGATCTAGTTAGGTGTGAAACATCAAATTAATTGACTTGACTTTGGCGATTTTAGTGGGGGGGGGGGCGTACGCCGCGGCCGCCCCCCCCCCCTTGGATCCGCCTATGCGGCGTATTTGTCCAGTGGTTTGTATGTGGATCATTTGCGAACGTGCACTTGTTTCGTGAAGATTGCGATCTAAGTATAGATCTTTTTGTAAACATATTTTATCATTTATAACGAAGTTAGCAACAAAAGTAAAAATATGATCGCTCTGTAATTACCACAGACGAAACTACTTTTTTCTCTAGTAATTTTTCAAACGACAAGGCCTAATAGTGCGCTATTATGCACCCGTGATATGTTGATACACGCAAATGATTACATATCTATTAAAATGAGGGATACATAGAGAATATTATGTGAGTTTTGGATAGAGATCTAGTTTATCATGCGAGGCTTAGAATCATGGTAGCGGGAGACTTGCCGAGAACTACGATGGTTCGAGCCGAGCATGATAAACTTGATCTGTATCCAAAACTCACATAATATTCTATTTATCCTATGATTTTTTCCCTTTTTTCAATAATAATTATCAAATATCGCATTTTTCGACGATTGTTCTTTCGTACAGGCAATTTGTGGTTGACAAAACAGATTCTCCAATATTGGGGAAAATCAGAAAATGATAAGAAAAAAAGCGATAGTATATAGCTCAAATTTATACGATCTTAATATTATCCTATCGATTTTCATCTGGTAATAGGATAATAATTAAATTTCCGATTATATGCAAACAAAGTTAACGCTAAGTTTGTTATGTCCTTAGCGTTGCCGACGTGAGTATTAAGTTTGAGGAACGTGATACGGGGGATAGTAAGAAGTACAGCCACAGTTTTAGTTCAGTAAGACGAAACTTTTCGAAGTCAATCAAAAACCCGGGTCTAATATATCACAAATAATAAAGCGAAACTCCTAAACATGTAACGTTACGTAAAAAAGGCTTAAAGAATTATGTAAACTAATGTTACGTATACACTGGGGGCTGACGAGGTCAAAGCGTCGTCCGTTTCTCTACGACGGCGGGTATATCACGCCGGGTATGCGGATACTTTGATGACGGATGGCACTTCGATGACAGAGAAAAACAAAAGTCACGCGCGAGATGTAGTCCTTCGGCTTTTTTGCATTTATGTTCTGTTCATTTGGTTTTCAAACACGGAACATTGTTTTCGTGATAAATGGTATAGCACTTCGTATTGCGAAGAAAGAAATTCGCGGACAAACGGTGAATTAAAAAAAAATAAAAAAATAAATTTATCGATAATCATCTTGAATTGGATGATCAGTACATATTTCAACAAAATACACATACTTGGAAAAAAATCAATAACGTGCTTACTATTCGAAATAAAAGATCAATATATCCATTAATGTAACAACAAGTTACATTTTAGTTAACTAACGTATTTGAGGAAATTGAAATGTTTTAAGAGTCGCATGCACATTTTACATGGGCACTTCGTTTACCGATCATCTCAATGGCAATGGCACTTTCANATGTAATCCGTCGAAAAAATCTTAATGTTAGACAGTCACATTTTACCGACAATGTTAGACAGCATGCTGGTTGTTTTGAATTAGATAATATTTTCAAAAGCATTTCAGTTAATTTTCGGACCATCTGTGGCTAATTACGATCATCTCGGTTAGGTAAAAATAATAGGCTGTTTAACATTACTTCAGTCTAGATGGCTTCAATTTGTCTGCAGGTTTTAATGTATTTGTATCGCCTTTTGCATAGTCATTCGGGTATGTCTTTTAGCCCAAGGCGTCGATGTGCTGGTATTTTCGAGTCATCTCTTGAGTGATACTTTATATTTTCAAAATATTTGGTAAGAACATCCATAATATACATAAATGCATTTTAGGTAGAAGATAAAACTCGGTTATCAGAGTGCCCAATTTGTTGAAAGTCTCCGTAATCCGAAGTGCCCTTTATCGGTAATCAAAGTGCCTGCAACTTTATGCATACCACCTATTAAAACATGCTCTATCTTTGTTTATATTTTATTGAATACTATCAAAATTTCAGTATTTAAAGCACATTGATTACTCTTTATGCCGGACAAGCAAACAAGTTCTTGTAATATTTCTAAGTAGTTTTATTTTGTTCAAATGTTTACTGTTCATCAAGTTTATGCTGTTTTCCGACCGAATTTTCTATTTTCGGGGAAAAAACGTACCATTCTTCCGTGAAATTTTGTCTTCCCAATACAAAAGGATACACAATTTATCAACTCGACGATGTGTCTTGTATTAAAAACTAATCTTCATGATATAACTTTAAAAAAAAAAAATGAGGAACTTACCTCTCGCGCGTGACGTTTGTTGTTCTCTGTTATCGAAGTACAATCGGTCATCAAAGTATCCGCATACCCGGCGTGTATATGTTTTACTACGAAACATTGTGCCAATACACTACTTAATCAGGCGAGTTTCATCTTTTCTGGTATTTATGGATTAGAGAACGGAACATCCAGTACTGGTGATACTTATTTTCAATAACAAACTAATTACAAATGCGCGTAGTTGCAACCTTTACATTGATTTTGAGCTAAAATCGAAATATATTGATTTGATTCGAAAGAAGAGAGTACCATTTATCGTTTCTTTAAAGCCTATACTAACATTTAAGATAAGACACGAGTTTTCATCTGCTTTATTTTATGAAACGAGTTCTTGAATTTTTAAGAAAGCGAGCCTTTTGGCGAGCCTACGTTCAAAAGTCTAGGACGGTTTAATATTTTTTTTTATTTATTGTATGAACATTTTATCACGTGCATTTATGATAACCAATGAAATAACGCCGTAAAAATAAAAATCTGCCGTGACGTCGTATGACGCTGACGATGTCACTTCACAGAAGTAACGACATTTGATGACCAATTAAAGAAAATCAAGCGGTTGAATATACAAGAATATCATCTCTAAGACACGAATTTTTGTAACCGTTGTATCAAACAGGAAACTTGGCGAAACATGTGATAAAATTCGACCTCTGAATGACGCACCTTGCAAACGTGTTGATCGATATCTTGTTTTTCTTGTTAACGGTTGAATTAAAGTGGCCTGAGATTGAACTTAGTGTCACCGTGGTATCAATGGATATGCCTTATAGGCCCCGTATTGAACTCGGTTCAATGTGGAAAATGGACGTTTTCCAATAAAAATATTATTTATTCATATGCCATATGGAAAATATTATTACTGTGCAGAATAACGATTGTTCATGCTCAGATATTGTTCAAATTCATATTGTTCTTGTTTCTCTGGCGCTGGAAACATTTCTATTGAATGAAATTGTATACATTCCATCGATTTTTAGTGTCACTTTAAATTATTTATAATATTAACAATAGCTAGTCGATGGTAGTTCAGTCGAAAACATTGCTCGTAAAGTGGCGTAAAATTCGCACAGACAATACATAATTGATTAATTCATATTCCAAAATGGTAAATATATGAGCTATATACTATAGACCATAAGACTTTCTGTATGTTTTTCTTACAATCCCTTTCTATGCTATACACGTTATGTCACATAGTATCCCGATCTAGGCGGTCAAATAATAAAACAAACAAATGGTCGAAATTTGAAGAAAAAAAAATCTACTTTTTCTTCGATCTTTATATTGCAGGTTCTGGTTGGAGCAGAAGCCGTCCAACTGTCCATCGGGAGATAACGGGAAGCACGTGTGCAGCTCGCTATTGTCGAACAATTTCACGTGCGTGACGTTCGACTGCTGCAGTAATTTCGAAAGTAACGTCAGCAATGGCGTCGACGGAGCGAAGTTTGACGGAAGTCTATTCTTTCAAAACAACCCTGAGGACTTCACACACTGCCCGTGCGTTAACTTTATATAATATGAATTATGAAATTCTATGTTTTATTTACAGTTATTACATAACGTCAATGGTCGACGTGGGTATTTTGTGGCCTGTTTACTTAGCGAATGTTTCTAATATGAATAAAATAAATGCACATCCTAATCTTGGACGGCACTTTACGCACATGCATTAAACCCCCTTTTCAGAAAGCAAGACTCAAATGCATAAATCCCCCCCCCACCCCACCTCCCTGCTACGAAGTCCGTCAAAGTACTAGTTATTATTAACCGAGAAAAAATACAAACGTGAAGTCCCTTTTAAACTTAAAATTTGATAACGACCTGCTATACAATACGATATGCGACGTGCTTCCACGAAACTACTCTCAACAATGTATGTTACGGTATAATGCAAGCGTTATTTTTTTTTATTAAATTGGATTTTCACGAACTTTCTTGTACATGTTGGCAAGTCTAGTATTTAGTTCTTCTTGAATGCTTTGAGCTTTTATGAGTACATACGTACAACTCAAACCGGAGGGTCAATAGCTGAGAGTTGGGTTATTGCAACTAGTCTAGTATTGTTTGGACTCATACCGCACATGTATTTTATAAAAAATGTCGGTGTTCATTGCAGCGTGTGTTACGCCAAGACGGCATGCACCCTGTACCAGTGCTTCCACGGGTGTTGTCGAGGATACCAACCGGATGCCAATGGGGTTTGTAGTAAGTACAAGTTGGAGTAATTGTTAAGTTTAGTTTAAACCTTTTTATTTTAGGTCGATTGCATCTAAAGTACTTACTACTTATTTGAAACGCTTTTCAGTCCGTTTCCTGGTATTAGAACCAGTACTTGGTGTCTATGGGGGAGATCTAAAGAACGCTCCCACAGTGGGGATCGAACCCGTGACCTATCGGTCGCTAGGCGGACACCATATCCGCTACGCCATAAGGTTATTTATTGATGGACCTGCGTCTATCATTATGGACTTAAATTCTTTAACCAGGAAAACAATAGCTAACGGTTATACACAATTAATTTCCGATGAAATAAGAATGTTCAATGACAAAAAAATTAGCAGAATCTTTTTGCAATATATATTTCTTAACATGCTAAAAATAATTATGCGAGTATAAAAAATTTAACACCCAAAACCAGATCAGAAACTCAACCTGGGATGCCAACACAGTTTAGGGTCGGCATGGTTGGGTTAGTTAAATAGAGGATATTTGATGGATTTGGTGGAATATGGATTTTAATTCACGAGCGATCATAAAAAATATATTTTCTATGATCACGAGTGAATTAAAATCCATATTCCACTGAATCCAACACATTTTCTTTTTATTTTATNAAATTCTAAAAATCTACAGTTCATCTTCCATTCAATTCTCTCACCATACACCAGTTATATATTTTACAGTTTTTAGAGTCCAATTTTAAGAAACCAAATTATATTTAATTGTTATTCAAATAATGCCATAAAAAGGTATATATGTACTGTTAAGGTTTGGCTACATATAATCGGTATTGCCTATAGAATCTACACTGCTTAAGGCATTAATAAAATACTGGTTTGGGTATTATATTTTACTCTTTTCATTTGAATGTTGCTCAAATACATAATTAGTGTAAATGCGAATAATAATTGTAAAGTTTCATGTCGTGAGATTGTTAAGATATATTATTTTAGGTCAGCAGAAGTTTTAAAATTTACGAACAATGCTGAATAAAATAAAAATGCCAGAATCTAATTGCTGATTGTACTTTTTTGCTTATTGGTGTTGTTTGTTCTTAATTAAGTGTATTTTTATGTCCCCCAGTCTATACTGGGGGTGTTATTGTTTTTGCTCTCTCTGTTGGTTTGTTGGTTTGCACAAACTTTAAAATTTTGCAATAACTTATGCAATATTGAAGATAGCAACTTGATATTTGGCATGCATGTGTATCTCATGAGGCTGCACATTTTGAGTGGTGAAAGGTCAAGGTCCTCCTTTAAGGTCAAAGGTCAAATATATGGGTTAAAATCGCTCAAACTTTAACATTGGCCATACCTTTTGCAATATTGAAGATAGCAACTTGATATTTGGCATGCATGTGTATCTCATGGAGCTGCACATTTTGAGTGGTGAAAGGTCAAGGTCATACTTCAAGGTCAAAGGTAAACAATATGGGTCAAAATCATACTTTTTGCAATATTGAAGATAGCAACTTAATATTTGGCATTCATGTGTATCTTATGGAGCTGCACATTTTGAGTTGTTAAAGGTCAAGGTCAAAGTAACCCTTCAAGGGCAAAGGTCAAATATATGGGTCAAAATCATAACTTTTGAAATATTGAATATAGCAACTTGATATTTGGCATGCATGTGTATCTCATGGAGCTGCACATTTTGAGTGGTGAAAGGTCATCCTTCAAATTCAAAGGTCAAATATATGGGTCAAAATCGCTCAAAAAGGGGACATTGTGCATTGTGTATCACGAACACATACCTTGTTTTTTTATGCTTACTAATGATTATGTTTGTGTGATTTTTTTTAAACAATGAGAATTATCGATAATTTTCACTGTAAATTTTCACTGTTTGAACTAGTGAATTATCAGTTTTAGTTACCTGATATTTCTCTATTAACCACCGGAAAGCATACAATAAAGCAAACTTCTTTTAAGTCCTTGTGGGTCCCGTTCTTCATTAAGAGCATGTTGTTTTTTGACTAGTGGTTGCTGACCTTCATTCAGAGCATGTTGTTTTTTTACTAGTGGTTGCTGACCTTCATTGAGAGCATGTTGTTATTTGACTAGTGGTTGCTGACCTTCATTCAGAGCATGTTGTTATTTGACTAGTGGTTGCTGACCGTCATTCAGAGCATGTTGTTATTTGACTAGTGGCAGCCGACCCGGACCAGTACTGTCAGAATGGCGGCATACAGTACCAGGAATTGGACATGATTGTGTGCCGATGTCAACCGGGCTTCAAAGGCTCAACCTGCGATATACGTATGTACAACCAATTTCTCGACTGACGTAGACAATTGTATTTAATACTGCTTTTTATCCCCCGCCAGAGGCGGAGGGATATTGTTTTGGCGTTGTCCGTCCGTCCGGCCGTCCGTCCGTCCGTCCGTCCGGTACTTTTGTGTCCGGAGCAATATCTTGGNTTTTTGAAAAAAATGCTTTTTACTATAGGCACTTTTGTGTCCGGAGCCATATCTTGGAAGTGCTTTGGCGGATTTCATTGAAACTTGGCATGAGTATATATATGGATAAGAGGATGATGCACGCCAAATGGCATTGTACACCATCTGTTAATAACGGAGTAATGGCCCTTTGTTTTGTAGTATGTTCATCCGTCCGATTTGCACCCATCCTCAAACAAAAGATATGTTGCGGGGGATATCAATTCTACGAATTTGCTTGTTTATACAGAGGTGCTAACGTTATCCAAAAACATAACGGTTGTTGTAGCCACAAAGATTTTTTTGTAATCATGTGATTTACGTACCTTGCACAAGTAGTAAGCTTAAAAATAAAAAAAATACTAGTAGCCATTTGTAGGTAATTTATAGCAAATATATTAACATATTGGACTTTTAATAATGTGATATGCGTAATTGTTTTTGATGTGAATAGTAAATGTGCATTGGCGTGGCAACCGTAGCCGTGGCCCCATTATTTTGAGAAGTAGTCATTGATACAGATTGCTCCTCTATTCGGATTCTAGCGAGCGCATCAAGTGTCCTCCCAGATTAGCCTGTGCAGTCCGCAAATGCTCATCAGGGACGACACTTTCCGCTTTTATGATATTGTTCGTTTAAAGAATGTCTCTCCTTAGCAAACATCTAGTTAAGGCGGAAAGTGTCGTCCCTGATTAGCCTGTGCGGACTGCACAGGCTAATCTGGGACGACACTTTACGCACATGCTATTAAACCCACTTTTCTCAGAGCGAGGCTCCGTTGTGTTCTATTTCAGCCGTGTGCAACTGCACGAACGGAGGCATGTGCACGGTACAGAATGGGAGGCCAGCCTGTAGTTGTCCGGCTCATTTCACGGGACTTCAGTGCGAAACTCGTAAGGATCGTAAAACTGGCCGCGAATTGGCAATGATGCTGTCATTTTATGTTAAACAGATTTCAAAAAAATGCGCCAAAGAATTAAGTAACTTAAAAAGCGGGATCGCAAAACTAATCATGAATTTGCGATGATGCTGTCATTTAACCCTTTGCATTCTGGGAAATTTGTCGTCTGCTAAAATGTTGTCTGCTGAATTTCTAAAATTAGCATTTTCTTCCATTTTCTTTCAAAGAATACTATCAGAATAGCAAACAGTTTGGATCCTGATGAGATGTTGTCTCATCTGGATCCAAACTGTTTGCAAAGGCCTTCAAAATTTGGTTCCAGCACTGAAAGAGAGTTAATGTTGAGCAGATTGCAAAAACATGTGCAGAAGAATTGAGTCAAATTAAAAAAAGTTTAAAGTAATAATTTTGTTTATTCTAATGTTTGCATTAAAACCAACTGAGCCACATCTTTGGTAAATCAGAATGGTTTTAATGGACATTTTACTCTGTATAGATTATGATTAAAATCTTTATCATATACTACTAAACTAAAATGTGGGAATAAAAGAAATCGTAAGTCAGTATAAAAACACGCATTTATTAAGTTTGTACACATAATAGCCATGTAAATTACTGTATTTTAGTTGTTTGTTAGACTAAATGATATGTATTAGTGAAGTAGTTTGTTTTCATACACTTTAATCCATGGTCATATTTTACACAAACTCCTTTAAATCGTTAACAGCAATTTGCAACGTCCCTTGTCTTAACGGGGGACAGTGCGCTAGAAACGGGAACTACGAAATGTGCGCCTGCAGTCCATACTTTGTGGGAAAGCAGTGCGAAATTCCATGTGAGTACAGTATTCATCATACACGCCTCAGTTGTCTTTTTATTTTCATACTTAAAAAAATACATGAAAATTGGTGACATAACCACATGCACTTTCCATTTCAAATTTAATATTTTTAAATTTTAAATTCATTTTTTTTTTTTTTAAATATCAGAAAATATTAGACTTTATTTATATTATGATAATAACCAGCTTAAACTTATGAACTCATAATAACATACTTTAGACGTATTCTAAAACGAATGCATCTCGTGGAGCTGTTAGACTTTCAAGTCTGGGATCATGAACATGGATTTCAAGAATATCTTATATATGTCTATATGATAAATAATAAGAAAATAAATGAGCCTTGCTCTATGAAAAGGAGGTTTAATGTATGTGCGTAAAGTGTAGTCCCAGATTAGCCTGTGCAGTTTGCACAGGCTTACCAGGGAAGACACTTAAAGCCTAAACAGAATTTTCGTCAAGAAGGGTCTTCGTTTAAACAAAAAATATCATAAATGCGGAAAGTGTCGTCTCTAATTAGCCTTTGCGGACTGCACAGGCTAATCTGGGACGATATTTTGCGCACATGCATTAAACCCCCTTTTCGCGGAGCAAGGCTCAAATTTATTATTGTCAATTACTTTTGCTGCTCATCTAGTCAGCCAGCCGGACACATGCCCGCCCATGAGCTCGGACCGCCTGTATTGTGAGAACAAGTGCACTCAGAACGCTGACTGCGGTGCAGACGGGCTATGTTGTCGGGAGGGGTGCTCTACTGTCTGCCGACAGACGATGGAGACCAGCTGTATGCACGAGGATATGATGTTCGTTGTTGGACAGAGTTACAATCAGGACCCATGCACGGTATGAAGAGTCACAAATTGTCTTAACGAAAATGATATATTGTCTAGTCAACGCGTAAAAAGTGGATGTTTCAGTTATGAATGTAAAAATGATATCACTTTCTACAAAAATCCGCTTGAAATAAATTATGAACAATTATAATTGTTTAGACAATTTTACAGAAATAGAGCATAACTCCGTTTCTCAGTATATTACTTTTATTTGCAGACGTGCAAATGCATGCCCGGTGGTGAGATGCCATGCATGGCTAAGTCGTGCGCCCAACCGCAATGTCCAGGGGACACTACTCCTGTACGGAAGCCCGGACAATGCTGTTACACCTGCCCAGGTATGGGAATCAACTTGTGTATGCCATGTTCAGGGTGTGACATGAGGTGTGGACTCATATATCAAACTATGATAAAACTCTGTTACAAATAAGTCTGCACAGTAATGGATTTATGTCACTGTAGTGGAATAAGTATGCATTGTAAGTTAATTGTTATAAAGGTAATGAAAGTCAAATGCGTAAAGAATGTTAAAATTTGTTATAATTGTTTAGACAACCTGAACCAGACGGAGACCAACTGTAAGCTGCGGGACATGATGTTTGTGGTTGGACAGAGTTACAATCCGGACCCATGCCTGGTACGAAGCAAAACGAATGACTTAAACTAACATAATATGTGGTCGAAGCGAAATATATATATATGTGTGTGTATTTGTGCAAGTTCTGCGTACATTAGTCTCATAACTGTAGACTCCCCACAGTAAATCAAGAAGCATAGCATATATGAGCCTTTGTGCGATCCATCGGATGATATAATGGTTGTTACCTTAGTTCACAATTTGCCGAAAGCTACTCGTGGTTTTCTCTGAAAAGACTTAAACTGTCTGGCTCAGTATAATAGTTACCACAGTCTCGCTCAGTATTATTATGTTATTTGCAGACATGCACATGCATGCCCGGTGGTGAGATGCCATGCATGGCTATGTCGTGCGCCCCACCGCAATGTCCAGTGGACACTACTCCTGTACGGAAGCCCGGGCAATGCTGTTATACCTGCCCAGGTTTGGAAATCAACTTTTGTATGACATGTTCAAATGTGTGTGGCGTAGTGGATATGGTGTCCGCCTGACGATCGGGAGGTCATGTGTTCGATCCCCACAGTGGGAGTGTTCTTAAGATCTCCCAAAGACACCAAGTACTGGTTCTAGTCCCAGGAAACGGACTCGAGAGTGTTTACAATAAGCCGTAGGCTAAGGCTATCGATGCAATCAAGCTAAAATAAATAGGTTTAAACTAAACTTAACAGCAGGCTGTCAACACAGTGTTCAATGTTGCATGAATGGACATCTCATATATCAAACATACATGGAATTAGGATCTGTTTGCACAGTTATGGATTTGGTCACTGTAGTGGAATTAGTATGCATTGTGAGTTAATTGTTATAAAGGTAATGAAAGTCAAATGCGTAAAGAATGTTAAAATTTGTTATAATTGTTTAGACAACCTTAACCAGACGAAGACCTACTGTATGCGTGGGGACAATATGTTTGTGGTTGGACAGAGTTACAATACGGACCAATGCATGGTAAGAAGCGTCACGAAAAACTTAAACGAACATAATATGTGGTCATGTCAACACATAAATATTGGATAGTTGAGTTGTAAATGTAAAATTAATTTATATCACTTTCTAATAACAGGTACATGGGAGTATGTGTGTAGTATATATACATGTATGTATTTGTGCAAGTTCTGCGTACGTGTGTCTCATAACTGTAGACTCTCCACAGTAAATCAAGAAGCATAGCATATATGTGTCGTGTCTGAGAAAACTGGGCATAATACATGTGCATTTTATGAAATTTTTCGTTTAAATGCAATCTCTTTTAAGCAAAAATCCAATTAAGGTGGAAAGTGTCGTCCCTGATTAGCCTTTGCGGACTGCACAGGCTAATCTGGGACGACACTTTACGCACATGCATTATGCCCAGTTTTCTCAGAACACGACACATATATGAGCCTTTGTGCACTCCATCCGATGATATAATGGTTGTTAGCTAAGTTCACAATATGCCGAAAGCTACTCCTGGTTTGCTCTCAAAAGACTTTTAACTTTCTGGCTCAGTATAATAGTTACCACAATCTCGGTCAGTATTATTATGTTATTTGCAGACGTGCACATGCATGCCTGGTGGTGAGATGCCATGCATGGCAACAGCATTGGCTAAGTCGTGCGCCCCACCGCAATGTCCAGGGGACACCACTCCTGTACGGAATCCCGGGCAATGCTGTTATACCTGCCCAGGTATGGTAATGGACTTTTGTATGACAGTTTCAAATGTGTGTGGCGTAGTAGATATGGTGTCCGCCTGACGATCGGGAGGTCATGGGCTCCATCCCCACAGTGGGATTGTTCTTAAGATCTCCCAAAGACACCAAGTACTGGTTCTAGTCCCAGGAAACGGACTCGAGAGCGTTTAAAATAAGCCGTAGGCTAAGGCTTTCGATGCTATCAAGCTAAAATAAATAGGTTTAAACTAAACTTAACAGCAGGCTGTCAACACAGTGTTCAATGTTGCATGAATGGACATCTCATATATCAAACATACATGGAATTCGGATCTGTTTGCACACTTATTGATTTGGTCACTGTAGTGGAATAAGTATGCATTGTGAGTTAATTGTTATAAAGGTAATGAAAGTCAAATGCGTAAAGAAGGTAAAATTTGTTATAATTGTTTAGACAACCTGAACCAGACGGAGACCAACTGTAAGCTGCAGGACATGATGTTTGTGGTTGGACAGAGTTACAATCCGGACCCATGCATGGTACGAAGCAAAACGAATGACTTAAACTAACATTATATGTGGTCGAAGCGAAATATATATATATATATATATATATATGTGTGTGTATTTGTGCAAGTTCTGCGTACATGAGTCTCATAACTGTAGACTCCCCACAGTAAATCAAGAAGCAAAGCATATATGTGTCGTGTTCTGAGAACACTGGGCATAATGCATGTGCGTAAAGTGTCGTCCCAGATTAGCCGTGCAGTCTGCACAGGCTAATCAGGGATGACAGTTTCTGCTTTTATGACATTTTTCGTTTAAATGCAGTCTCTTTTTAGCAAAAATCCAATTTAGGCGGAAAGTGTTGTCCCTGATTAGCCTGTGTGGACTGCACAGGCTAATCTGGCACGACACTTTACGCACATGCATAATGCCCAGTTTTCTCAGAACACGACACATATGAGCCTTTGTGGTCTCCATCCGTTGATATTATGGTTGTTAGCTAAGTTCACAATATGCCGAAAGCTACTCCTGGTTTGCTCTGAAAAGACTTTTAACTTTCTGACTCAGTATAATAGTTACCACAATCTCGCTCAGTATGTTATGTTATTTGCAGACATGCAAATGCATGCCCGGTGGTGAGATGCCATGCATGGCTGAGTCGTGCGCCCCACCGCAATGTCCAGGGGACACTACTCCTGTACGGAAGCCCGGGCAATGCTGTTATACCTGCCCAGGTATGGTATTCAACTTTTGTATGACATCTTCAGGGTGTGCCAAAGTCAACAGTAGGCCATTAACACGCTGTTTAATTGCTGCATGATTGTAAAGCTCATATATCAAGCGTAGATTAAAAATTCAGTTCGGTGTGTACAGTCATGGATTTTGTTCACTGTAGAGGAATAGTGCCTTGTGAGTTAATGTGACACTTTACGCACATGCATTAAACCCCTTTTTCACAGAGCAAGGCTAATTAACATGTATAACCTTTTCATCAGAGTTCATGGGTGTGATTTTGGAACCACCTCATTGGAAGAGCACATAAACCTAACCCAAGGACAGGAGGCACCAAACCTCTTCACATTTTTTTTTTTTTTTAAATTCGTTGAATTGATATCCCCTGGCAATTTCAAAACATTGTGACAGACATAATGACGGACCAACAATGCCAATTCTAT
The DNA here is from genome assembly GCA_007657795.1 of Dreissena rostriformis. NCBI lineage: Eukaryota > Metazoa > Mollusca > Bivalvia > Myida > Dreissenidae > Dreissena > Dreissena rostriformis. The sequence goes on along the minus strand of VMBQ01007191.1, from coordinate 19,935 downwards.
ATCCTTCTGCCTCTGGCGGGGGATAAAATGGTCTAGCAAAGTTAAGATCTATTTGAAACTATTTAGGCATTCTTCAGCCAGTGCTCTTGTGATTATCAACTTTTACTTTTCCCAGAGAGAGCACCCTTCAGAATGATGTGCCCCAGGGACCTGGTGGATGTATACGTGCCTGACACCGGGTCTGAAGTCCGTCTGTGTCAGAAAACAGCTAACGTCTATGCAAGGGACAGCATTGGCAATGATTTGCAGGTATACAAACACATATGTGAGCTCGCTCTGTGAAAAGGGGGTTTAAAACATCTGCATAAAGTGTCGTCCCAGATTAGCCTGTGCAGTCCGCACAGGCTTATCTGGGACGACACTGTTTGCTTTTATGATATTTTTTGTTTTAAGAAAGTATCTTCTTAGCAAAAATCCAGTTAAGGCGGAAAGTGTCATCTCTGATTGCCTGGGCGGACTGCACAGGCTAATCTGGGACGACACTTTATGCACATGCATTAAACCCCTTTTTCACAGAGCTGTGTCTTCTCTCTTCTGAGCAATACAAACATGTATACCAGAATTAACATGTGTTTTAATGATCGCGTGTTGGGTTTAGAGTTTCTAATGAATTTTATAAAGATTATTACAACTGCACCTCAGCAAGCATAGATTTAATCCATAATTTATTTTTATTAAGGTAATGTTAAGGGTTTTTTTTCTTAGATGTAAGAGAATTTTTTTATCACATTTATTTATTTGTCTATTGCTTAATTACCATATTAATATGCATTACAAATATTATATTCTCCTATATTTAGTCAAGTTAAGTCACATATGAATACATTTCAAAGAGAAATCTTGTAATTTTCGTTGTATGAACACAGTAGATTTGTGTGAAACATTTATAGTCCTGGTCGTGAAATATGCCATGCATATTACTGGTTAACACCGACACAAGTTCGCATAAGTTGTAACATTAGTGTCCTGATGGACCCAGTTGCTCAATACTTAAAATTGAAATTATTTGAATACTTTAAATAAAATTATTTGTATAAATTTAGTGTTTTAAGTTCATTCTCAAACAAACGTTTAACTCAAATAAATGACCAGTCGCCAAATAAGCAATCGCTCCGCCCACTAGTTTTATTTAAATAAAACGCTTATTCAATTACTCCGACACTCTGTTTGTCGGACCATGTGGCCGCAATAAAATAAATCTGATTGATTGTTCCGTGAGTTTGATTGACAGCTGGCGAGTGGTCAATTGTCAAATGTTTGATAAGCAAGTTAAGAGTAATATCCTTTGATTACAACTGGATTAAACTGGTTTTAATTCTTAATGATGGTTACAGTTTGAGCCACTTGACCCTCTGGCTTCATTTTGCACATCAAATACCAAAGTGATGGTGAGGTTATATTTGAATGAAAATAAATGAGCCTGGCTCTGTGAAGAGGGGTTTTAATGCATGTGCGTAAAGATTCGTCCCACTTTCCACCTTAACTGGATTTTTGCTAAGGAGATTTTTCCCTAAACCAATAGTATCATAAAAGCAGAAATTTTCATCTGTGGTAACGCCTGTGTGCACTGCACAGGCTAATCTGGGACGCCACTTAGCGCACATGCATTAAACCCCCTTTTCACAGAGCGAGGCTCAAATATGCTACGTAAGAATTTCTTGTTTACTATAACATCTGATTTCATCACAGGTGACCTTCATGCCTCCGGTTGCTAGGCACTGCGCTTGTAAAGATATCAGAAAAATGAGAGTCAAGGCCTTGGCCCACGATGAACTGGGAAACGAAGCGTTTTGCGAGTTTGCTATTGTCGTCCGAGGTGTGTGTTTCATGTATCAACTTTGGGGCTTGTTAACAGTTTGACGATTTGAAATGTTTGAAATTTAGTTGTTATAGATTACAAACAGAACATTTTACCAAATATTAAATGGACTTCTTTACAGATTTGGAAAAAGGCAATTTTCAAACAATGTGTCATACATTCAAAAAGAATTCATGCACTATTTTTAAACAAGCAAACTGATAACGTTAACACGGTATGGGACTGCTGTTTTTTCTGTGTCAAAGCCCTTGTTTTCTAACCAATATACCAATTACATGTATTCCCTTCATTTGTATCCATAGATAAGACGCCGCCAGTATTCACCACTTGCCCAGACAACATTTACATTTTTGCGGAGGAGAAACCGTGCTGGACCAAACCCGTACCCACAGATAACGTGGGTATCGCCAAATACTCTGAAATTGACAAGATCCCCAGAGAGGTCGGGGTACACAAGATGAGCTACGTGGCCACGGATTATGATGGCAACTTCGGATTCTGCGTCTTCTTGATATCTATTTCGCAACATGGTAGGTTTACGCATCTGTATTGACCAAAGTTTTTTTATGTAGGTGAACAGCGCACTTAAAGGGTTCTATACTTTGTTTGACTGTTAGAAACCTTGAATGAACAGCAGTGTTATCGCTCAAGACGAACAAGATAAGTGCCAGAATAAAATTGCTGTGCACAGCGTAACGTTCTTATTATATTATTCTTAGAAGTTGCCTGCGCTGGTGAGCTATATTCATGGTTTTTGTACAAAAATATTAACAGTTCTGATCAAATATCACATAAATGTTTAGAAGTCATTATCCAGGTACGGCTTTCTATCTGACAAGTCATTTATTCAAAGTCACCAAATTGCAAATACTGAAGCAGCGCCTTATTGTGGCTAATGCTACTCATTTACCATCCAGGCACGCCAGTTGCTGATCTGCCACAGGGTCTAAAGGATCGTTCCATGGATGATACTAGGATTGGCGTTTTTGGTAAATGTTTTGTTTAGGTTGTAGCAGTTTTAGGTATGAGTAATACATTTGTTTTACAAACGCATTTATATGGTTCAAACATCCAATCAAAAAATCATATCATTATTAAAAGGTGCTTTCCTTGGTACCTTTACTTGTTGAAATTGACTCCAATTAATGGTTTACATTTGCAAGCTAAAATAAAAATTAATATAATCATACTAAAATAGCATTAAAGTACCTTTGATTGCATTAATATTTCACCACATACCAGTATATACATTTTCTTTGGATGGCTCATAATATCAATTAGAAAGGTGTATGTATTGTTATGCTCCCTAGCAGATAGTCGTGTTCATCTATTAATCCATCCATCTGCCCAAGTTAAACAAGATTGAACTGTTTAATTGAGCACAAACAGCTAACTACAACAACTGGATTCTTTTTAAGTCTCGATTTATTTCTTACCAACTCATCTGGATGCCATATACATATAATGCCAAATTACAACAAATGAGCTGGTCTCTCGGAAAACCAGGCTTAATGCAAGTGCGTAAAGTGTCGTCCCAGATTAGACTCTGCAGTCTGCAAAGGCTCATCAGGGACGACACATTCTGCTTTTAGAGCTTTAAACCTCTTCTCAATGAAAATCCAGTCTAGGCGGAAAGCGTATTCCCTGACTGCACAGGCTTAGTTGGGATGACACTTTATGCACATGCATTAACCCTTTGCATGCTGGGAAATTTGTCGTCTGCTAAAATGTTGTCTGCTAAATTTCTAAAATTAGCATTTTCTTCAAAAAAAAATTCAAAGAATACTATCAGAATAGCAAACAGTTTGAATCCTGATGAGACGCCACGTTTTGTGGCGTCTCATCTGGATCCAAACTGTTTGCAAAGGCCTTCAAAATCCGGTTCCAGCACTCAAAGAGTTAAGCCAGAGCGAGGCTAAAATACTTTTGTTCACAATCAATTTGCTATTTTAACCAAATATCATAATGCATTTCAGTTGGTATCCCAGTGGGTGGAGTCATACTTGTGGTAGGTGTTGTCGCACTGATAGTCTACATCCTGAGACGAAAACGATCAGCACCCCAAACTGCGGACATCAGCGTGGTAAGCAAGCCCAGCTTTGACGACAGGATGTATGCCATCCCCGGGCGCGGGGTGGTCCGACTGCCCTCCTACAAGGCGGGTACGCACCCTCCACCTCAGTACGTGAGCACAGTGTCGCTGAACGCCCCCTACCCCTCGAATGATCCGCCCCCAAGCTACTCGAACTCGGGCTACATGAGTGTGGGAGAGATGAAAAAGCCGGAGGAAAACGTGTATGATAGCATTGCTGGGGAGAAGAGCATTGTGTAATATATTCCTGAGGGTCAACTTAATGTAGGGGGCTATTGAGGAAAAAAGCAGAACTTATTCTTAATTAAAATGAGGTGAATATTTTTACAACTTGTGAAAAGATTTGGAGATGTAGTTGTGTACATAAGTGGTCCCATGTTATATCTTTTTTCTTTTATATGTGTGTATACAATATGTAAGGGTTTTTTTTATTTAAAATTTAGTGTTACCATGTATGAATTTAAGGCCTTTTTAATACTCAAAATAATGTGAGTGTTTTTCTTGATTTTGACACAAAACATATTTCTTTATAATTTTATATTTTTTGTTTTACATATATTAAATATCCAGTTATTTTTCCAGTTATGTTGTGTTTATGTTTTCCATATGTATATCCAAAAGCTCCTTTGGGTTTCTCAATTAACCTGTTCAACAATGTATTCAGCTAACATATGACTGAGTTTGGGGTTAATTATGTGTTTTCTGTCTTTTTATACATTTTGATATATACTTTCATAAAACAAAGTTGTTTGTTTCATTTTATTTACTAGTATCCCAATAGTTACGGTAGTATAACACCATTACAATNAGCGCTGGAACCGGATTTTGAAGGCCTTTGCAAACAGTTTGGATCCAGATGAGACGCCACAGAACGTGGCGTCTCATCAGGATCCAAACTGTTTGCTATTCTGATAGTATTCTTTGAAAAAAAATCGAAGAAAATGCTAATTTTAGAAATTCAGCAGACGACATTTTAGCAGATGACAAATTTCCCAGCATGCAAAGGGTTAATATGTATCATCTTTCAACATGAAGATCCTTTTTCTGGCAATAAAACACATTGTGAATTTTAAATGAAGTACAGCGCACATACTAGTGGTATTTTACTGGTTTGTATACAAAATTCTTACAATTCGTTAATCCCTGGCAAATATTCCACAAATTGTCAATACATCCATCTGTGAACAGGTCATTTTTAATAGGAACCATTGTATACTCTCATTGAGATTCATACTGAATCTGTAAAAATACTTGAAATTAAATAAACCAACATTTAATCAATTTAATAAACGAATACCACACCCATCTCAAAAGCAGATTTTTACACTTTATGCCAAAATGTATACTTCTAAAACAATTTTGTTTTCCTATTTGCTACTTATTTCTGTGGAGACGAAGCCTTGGTTGGTTTCTTCAAGTAATGATAGTTTGGTAGTATCTTGGTAAGGAAGTCTATTTGAAGAGTTTGTGTCTGTAAATAAAAGGAAATGCATGTTAGATTGCTACAACATGAACAAGTATGTTTGTGAGGTTACAGACATCATTTAAACGTGTTTGTGTATAATAAAGATTTGCGGATATTGTTTGGTTAACTGGATTGGAAACCAAAATAAAAGTAAGACCCTTCTAAATAAATGGGTAACATTGTTACAACATTAACAAGTATGTCTGTGAGGTTCCAGAAAATATTTCAAAGCGTCTCTGTATAATAACGATTTGTGAATATTGTTTGGTTAAATGGATTGGAAACCAAAACAAAATGCGGAAGAATGAAGACTTTTCTAGCGGATATGGTGTCCCCTAGCAACCGGGAGGTAATGGGTTCGATCCACACTGTGGGAGCGTTCTTTAGATCTCCCCCATAGAGATCTGTAACGGTTCTACTCTCAGGAAACGGACTCTAGAGCGTTTCAAATAAGCCTTAGTCTTTCGATGCAATCGAGCTAAAATAAATAGACTTAAACTAAGACTCTTCTTAACCCTTTGCATGCTGGGAAAATTTGTCGTCTGCTAAAATGTCATCTGCTGAATTTCTTAAATTAGCACTTTCTTCGATTTGTTTTCTTCAAAGAATACTATCAAAATAGCAAACAGTTTGGATCCTGATGAGACGCCACGTTCTGTTTGCAAAGGCCTTCAAAATTCGGTTCCAGCACTGAAAGAGTTAATAAATGGGTTACTGAAATGAGCTGAATTTCAAACCCCACCGGTGGTCTTTCCTTCTGCACCCTTCGTTCACAGTTGTGTCCGTATATGACACAGTTTTCCTCCATATCTTCGCTACTTGTCACAGTGCACGCCGCTCCGATTATACAGCCTGATGTGAGTATAACCTGTCTGCCTACTGTAGCTACAAACAAGGTTTCCATTTCATAAAATGTTAATAACTTCAGCAAGTTGATGTGAGAAAAAATAAAATACAAATATGACCCTTAGATATTAATCAATAGCTTTGTATAGACACAAATCTTAAATTAAATGTAATGGGACATCTACAATTATTTCAGTTTTTACTACAATTTCATTTCAAGTAGTGGGTAACAAATTCTTTTTTGCAAATTATTTCATTTACACCATATTTGAATATATACAGGTAGATACATATAATTTACTTGTTTCCTTAATTATTTTTTTACTTCTATAGTTTGGAGTTGCTTACCTTTTGCTTCAACAACGTTATGGTCCCCAATTTTTACAGCTTCTATATCTGTTAACTTGTGTCAAAGAAAACAACACAACAACACACTCAAATACCGGTATGAAATTGTTAACATTTAACCTCAAGTAGTTCAAGGCACAACAAAACAGTAAACAAAATTCAGGTCCACCCTATAGATGCACTCTACGAAGAGGCTGATGCACCTGAAAATAAACTTTGAAATACACACACAACCAAACAGTTATTGGACCAAACGCATCCAACCTCACATGAAAGGATACGTGAACCAACTTCAAAGACATTGTTGTTGCCAATAATCATTACAGCCTGGGGACTCCCGGGTGCAGCATTTTCAGGGGACCTGAAAAAAAAACAGTTAACAATTTAATATTTATGGTGTTAAGTAACGCTCATTGGGTAATTGTCCACCTGAAATGGCCCACAAGTCACCCGGGGGTGACTAGAAGCCGATTTATGTCACCATGGGGTTACTTCAGGGTGACATGAATCGGCTAGAAGTCACTCCAGGGTGACATGATTCGGCTTCTAGTCACCCCCGGGTGACTTCAAGCCATTTCAGGTTTAAAATGACCCAATGCGCTAAGATCATTGGGTCATTGTCGGCCTGAAATGTCTTGAAGTCACCCGGGGGTTACTAGAAGCAGATTCATGTCACCCTTGGGTGACTTCAAGCCAATTCATGTCAACCCCGGGTGACTAGGATCGGCTTCATGTCACCCCAGGCCCCATGGTGACATGAATCGGCTTGAAGTCACCCTAGGGTGACAAGAATCGGCTTCTAGTCATCCCTTGTGACTTGTGGGCTATTTCAGGTCGACAATGACCCAATAAGCTTTTGTTAACGTAACAGCTACAATTACTGACAACAATTTCTTGGCTTTTGATTTCAAAATTCCATTCTTTAAATGCCACAGTATGAGACGTGAATCATTCTGTAAAAGTATAATAATCCAATTTTTGTATTGCTAGTTCCAAATGAACTAAAAATGTTGTTCTTTTTTAAATAACTGTAAATGTTCAAGCTCGAAAGAACATATAAAACTATGGTTAAAAGGAATGGCATACTTGTTTATTATACAGGCCAACTCTTCAATTATGTTGTTTTCTCCAATAATGATTGGTCCATCTTCTGCAATAATCCTTGCCTTAGGGTGTATCACTGTTCTTGCCCCTGAAAAACATATAAGCCTTTATGAGGGGGTTTAAGGCATGTGTGTAAAGTGTTGTCCCAGATTAGCCTGTGCAGTCCACACAGGCTAATCAGGGACTACACTTTCCGCTTTTATGATTAAAAAAAAAAAGAAAGTCTCTTTTTAGCAACAATGTGTATCGGATTACTAATTTAATTATATGCATTTGAAAATACTTTATACTTGGAGTAACATCTTATTTGATAGAACAACATGTAACATAATTACATATGGGTATAACATTTGATGCAGCAACAAAAAGGTTGGTAAATAATGTGTTTTGAGGTCACCAAACAATGCTTTTGAATATATTATGCATCTATTTATACATACATGATCTGAAAAATGATATTCTACTGTAGCTGGTAGTCTGTTCCACACTGGGATGGTTCTGGGGAAGAAACTGAACTTAAAGACATCTGATGATAATGAGTAGTAGTTGTAGGTCATGCTATTCATGTTACGATGTGTTCGCACTGGTGCTTTCTGATAGGTAGGCATCATTTGGTAGTTCATGTATGATCTTGCACAGAATGACAAGCTGGAGTTGTGTGCGTCTGTCCTCAAGAGACTCCCATTGAAGTAGTTGCAACATATTGGTAACGCTGCTGGTATTGCGGTAACGGTTGGTGGTAAAACGTGCTGCTCTTCTTTGGACCATTTCAATTTTCTTTACTTGTTCTTTTGGACTAGTGTCTTATAGGCATTGACTTTTGTGGCTTGAAAACTGTGCCAAAGATTTCGATGTTGAAAGCCCAGCATGTTGTTAGCTTTTTTGGTGGTTCGGTCAATATGAGTGTTCCAAGACAGCGTAGAGTGAATGTCCACACCAAGGTATTTTGTTGATTTGTCCACAGTTAGGGTTGTTCCTTTCAATAGGTATGTATGTTCTATCGGACAGCGCTTCCAGGTGACTCTAAGTACAGTGCATTTCTGTGGGTGGAACTCCATACCCCATGTTTGTTTCCATTCAGATAGGGTTTGTAGGTCGTTCTGAAGGATGTCACAGTCCTCTTTGGCTCTGATTTGGCGGTAGACAATGCAGTCATCAGCAAACAGCCTTGTAGATGACTTCAGTCCGTCTGGTAGGTCGTTTATGAAGATGAGAAATAGCAGCGGCCCTAGGACAGTACCCTGGTGCAAGCCGCTGACGACCGGAACCTGATCAAAGGTGGCGCCCTCCACAATGACCTGCTGGGAACGGTTGGACAGGAGTGATAAAATCCATCTGTGGGTGCTTCCTCGGATGCCGTAGTGGTCCAATTTTTTTAGAAGGCGCTGGTGTGGGACCCGGTCTAATGCTTTGCTGAAGTCAAGCATGACCATGGCAGTCTGGATACCTTTGTCAAGTGAGTACTTAAGTTCGTGACTTAGCGTAAGAAGCTGGGTCTCACAGCTTTGACATGCTCTGAAGCCATGTTTGCAGTTGGAGAGGATCTTATGCTTGTCCAGGTGCTTTAAAGTGGTGCTGACAATGACGTGTTCCAGGAGTTTACAGCAGAGACTGGTCAAAGACACGGGTCGGTAGTTGCTGGCCTTATATCTTGAGCCCTTCTTGAAGATTGCTGTGACGTTGGCTTGGCGCCAATCTTCTGGGACCTTGCCTTGCTGAAGTGACTTGTTGAAAACCAACGTCAGGATAGGTGCAAGCTCTGCAGAGCATTCTTTAAGTATCCGAGCTGGTATCTGATCTGGCCCTGTGGCTTTGTTAGGGTTACTTTTGTCAAGGAGTTTCTTAACTCCTTCTATTGTCACCACAATGTCACTCATGGATGGAGATGATTGTCCTGCTGGTTCTGGTACATGGGTCTGGTCTTCTCTAGTGAAGACAGACGAGTATTGGCGGTTTAAGATGTCGGCCTTATCCTTGGCTTCGTTGAAGAACCGACCATTGTCTTTCAAGGGCGTTATTCCTGTTCTATCTTTTCTTAGTGATTTTATATATGTCCAGAACCTTTTTTGTTTACTTGGCTGGCTCGTATCTGAATCTTCAATCTCAATAATGTTATTTATGTATTCCTAGTATGATTGTCTTTCCACTTTCTGGGCTTGTCTTTTTGATTCCTTATACTTTCTTAGGTCACTTTCACTTTTAGCTCTGCTCATTCTTGTATATAGACGCGTCTTCCATACTTTATTGTTGATCCAAGGCTTCTTGGTCTTGTTGCCTCTAAGGAGTCTAGAGGCAATGTGTTTTTCCATAAGTTTGAGAAGGTTAGATTTAAACATAGTCCAGAGGCGGCTGATGGTCTTATCACTCAAAAGCATGCCATGACAGTTGTTCAGATAATTCCTGAGTGCTTCGTAGTCAGCCCTCTTGTAGCAGAGGACTTTTCTTGGTCTAGTTTTTATTTTGCCTGGGCGAAGGCTTGACTCTACATAGACAGCTTCATGGTTGGATAGCCCTGGTATTACTTTAACAGTGTTGACAAGGGATGTATTGTTGGTCAGGATCCAGAATGTTATCAGTTGTCTCTGTGTAGCGGGTGGGGGAAGTAACCAACTGTGTGAGGAATCTGTCATTTGAAATTGAAAGTAGTTGGTGACTTAGGGCCTTCTTGGATGATCCTGGTGTTACCGAGGCGTCTTCCCAATTAATGTCCCCAAGGTTGAAGTCCCCTGCGAGCCAAATATGTGCCCCCTCCGGAATCCTGGACAGCTGTGTATCTAGGCGTGACATGATGTAATGGATCTGTCTATGTGAAAGTTACGAAATAAATGGAAGAAAGATAATTAATAAAAGAATGTGTTGTAGTTCAATACCTCTTTAGAAGTGTAGATTTTTATTTAGTACACATTGAAAGTTTAAAAAAAAGACCTGCCAAAGCGGGCATCCCCTTCCCCAAAACAGCTTTCCATGCTTGCTATGCCAGAAAAAGGTACTTGGGGAAAGACCTGATGATGGAAAAGGAAAGGAAGTGAAATAAAGGGACAGTAAGGATGATGAGAAAAGGTGATGGACCCCAAAATGAAATATTAAATAGTATGTATATTTTTTAATGTCTCACCTATTGTAATATCTCCAACTAACTCACTTTCATCACAAACCACTGCTCCTGTTGCTATTTTGACACTGTAATAAACACATTTATTGAATATCAACACTTTACACTACATTAAATATGAGAAAAGCTAAAAAAAAATCATGTATAAACTCAACAAAACAACAAAGCGGACCAAAGCAACCCGTAACTATAAACTGTATCCTAATGTTATAGTCCGAAATTAGTGCAACTATTATACTCTGTAATTGATCTGATTATGATTGATTAATAACGAAAGAACTATATTTCAGTTGTCAGCATATATCTAAACATTGGGAAAATGACGATAACTTCAACATTTTATATATAATATATGCAAATACCTTGACTTAATATTTTTGGCTGTCATATTAACACTTGTATCGAATAACTACACCTTCATCGACATATAGGCTACAACATACTATAACATCTCACCAGCGGCGGTTCGTCTTGCGAAGTGGCTGCCAAACAATCACTTCTCGTATATACCGTATGCTGTCCACATACACATTCAAAATATGTGAGCTATCTGGACAGTTGGAACTTTCCCCGACCCAAAGTACAGAGTAAACCCATCATCAAATTTCATAACGACATATTAAGTTTAAATTGCTGTTATGCTTCGAAATTCCTCCCATCTTTCAAAATGTTCTAAAAGTCAATCATGCATGGTTGCATGGTCAAGCACCTTATAAACACAAAATGCAGCGCTTGCATGGTAGATTGGTAGTGCATGTATTGTCCGACTATATATTCACAAGAAATACTATCAGTATAATGTTATATATAGGGGTACTACGAGTACCACGATCAATTAAAGAGTTAACTTTCTGGAATAAAAACGTTACTTTGTGTTATTTGAGTGTATTTCGCGGTGACCATCAAATAGTCACGCAATTGTTTTCAATAGGAGTTGAATGGATTAAACATTAACAATGCCATTTTCCAATATCTCCAGCAGAATCAAACGATTTTTTTTTATAAAAACTGTTAATTAACTGAAAACTTAACAGTCTATTTACTGGCACGGTAAAACAGGTAAAACACGGCGAGAGAATAACAGGAGATGCTTAAAATAAAAGAACGGCAAGGCTTATGTTGTTGTTTTTTTCGTGGGGAGTTTAATATATTACATAACGATATGACAATAAACTGTTTTTTTCTGTTCTCATACCTCTACGTCCCCATTTTAGAGATAATGAAAGACGATCGCTACGACGCTGCATTTGAGCGGGAATGAATATGATTTTTGACGTTTGACGTGTTAATAATGATGTGATTAGCACATGCGCTTAATATTAGTTGAATATGTGTTTTGCTGTTGTTTTTTGTATAAAATATATAACATCCTGGAATCAAATCTGATTCAATCTGATTCTATTTTACCAACAAATGATGACTTTAATTCCCGATATAACTGAGTCCGACTAATATGACCTTACATTGACTGACATGATAACTTCCTGCTGACGGCATATATCAATTTTGCGGTAGGATAAAGGACGTTTGTCAGCGTCCAGAAACTGAAACACATCCTCGAAGGTTTTTGCACCCAAGAGATCTATCTTAATTCCACAGGTGTAAATCCTACATATGTAACATTGTATAGTGGTTCTCTACTAACTTTGTTCAAATCGTACCACAGGTGTCAACCAGCACACACCTAAGGATCCAATGGTTGAGACTCACAAAGCAAAATTGTCGTGTCGGCTAGTTCAGTTGGTAGAGCGCTGGACTACATATGTGTCGTGTTCTGAGAAAACTGGGCATAATGCATGTGNATATAGGCAGCGCGTTGTTTCAGGCAGATATTAATGTAGTGGTGTTATAAAAACAACTTTCTGATGACGCGATATACCGGTAAACATGGTAAACAGATAGCAGGCAGATATCAATGTAGTGGTATGATACGTTTTGTCACGCAGCGTTATATCCGGCATATATCAATTTTGCGGTAGGATAAAGGACGTTTGTCAGCGTCCAGAAACTGAAACAAATCCTCGAAGGTTTTTGCACCCAAGAGATCTATCTTAATTCCACAGGTGTAAATCCTACATATGTAACATAGTATAGTGGTTTTTTACTAACTTTGTTCAAATCGTACCACAGGTGTCAACCAGCACACACCCAAGGATCCAATGGTTGAGACTCACAAAGCAAAATTGTCGTGTCGGCTAGTTCAGTTGGTAGAGCGCCGGACTACATATGTGTCGTGTTCTGAGAAAACTGGGCATAATGCATGTGCGCAAAGTGTCGTCCCAGATTAGCCTGTACAGTCCGCACAGGCTAATCATGGACGACACTTTCCGTCTAAACTGGATTTTCGCTAAGAAGAGACATCATTTAAACGAAAAATTCCATAAAAGCGGAAATTGTCGTCCCTGATTAGCCTGTGCGGACTGCAAGGCTAATATGGGATGACAATTTACGCACAAGCATTATGCCCAGTTTTCTCAGAACACGACACATATCCGAAGATCAATCACCGGCCATAACTTTTTTGGGATTGGTCATGGAATAATTTCTACGGTTATTCCCCTCCCTACCTCTGATTCAATTAAGGCAGTAGTCAGTTACTGTCGAAAGTACGTGCACTAAGTACTGTTAACCCTTTTGTGCCTAGTGGACTCTCCTATCCTTCTAAATTGGATCAATTTATTTCCAAAATAAGGGATGTCTAGTATATTTATTTCAATATTTAGAATATTTCTTACAGAAATTCCTTTAAGCAAACAACGCAGACCCTGATGAGACGCCGCATCATGCGCGCCGTCTCATCTGGGTCTACGCTGTTTGCCAAGGCCTTTTTTATAGACGCTAAGTATAAATGGGTTTAACCAGCTAATCCAGGAGAAGTGTGAGTTGGTTAACTGACCGCCGTGATATGACTGAATGTGTACTGTTAAAAACGGCGATAAACCTAACAAAACGAACACACAGAGCGGAATATCTTTACTTTTTCTCTCATCTGACACCAGTCCCTGATACTTGTTTGTGAAATCATATACACTTGGAGACTTTTCTAACGCATCACTTAACCATATTAATATAACTCGCTTATTTTTTAACGGATTGTGTTGAAATTTGGACCAAGAATAATTCAACACATATTGCGCTCCTGAATATTCATACGAGCTATATTGTTTTGTAGATTAATTTTATGTTTTCCTTGTGTAAAAACCCACCTAAAATAATTAAATTGAAATAAAACTAGAGTTATATCGCGTTTCACCATTTCCACTTGCAAAAATATGGAACCGCACCTACCCCACGTGCTAAAGGTCCAATCGTCACGGATGAATGATTTTATCGTGAGCATGCATTATGAGCATGTAGTCAAACGATCGTATATAAAAAAAATTAAATCAATATCTTTACTCATAACTGAGATATTCAAGTTTGAAAAGTGATGCGTTAGAAAAGTCCCCAAGTGCAGTGGTCCTCTACATATATTCATTTTCAAATATTTTCTTCGCTTATGTAAGAAGCTCTAGGTTAGTATGGTGATACTTATATATGGCATAATATTCTTGATGAAAACACACAATCGAACATAGATTACACTTTCCGAAATTGCATATAAGTGGTATTTTTGTAATAAATGTACATTAAACGCGATTGCATTCTACCAGTATATGATGTAGTGTTTCACAATGATACAATCGGATCGACACATGTTAAATATAGGCATTCTTACTCTAATTTTTATATTTATTGAACAAGTTATCAGCCATATGCACCCTTGTATCGACATTGGACATTATTGTTAGACCGCGTGCATTTTGCAGCGTTTTAATTTCAGGTCCGTATCCAGGCCAAGGGCCCAGGGGCCCGGGCCCCCCCCCCCAGCTGGCTATCGAATTTTGATTTTTTGAAATAATGGGCCCACTTACATTTTTTTCTCTCGTGAAAGGGCCCACAGTACACTTTCCCTCAATACAAAAGAGAAGCTATGTTTTATTGTCCCTGATAAACAAGGGGATTAGCGCTCGCAAATGGAGATAAGACCCTAGGCAATGTTTTCTTATCGCCTTGAACACACATCTCGATCAGTCCCCCATTGTGATCATGAATGCTTCATCTATCGATGGTTGATGTAACATGTATTTTGATTAGTAAAGGAAAGAACAGCAGCGAATGGAAGCAACTGCTACAGGAGGTTGTAGACTATGATCTGATAATTGCTGACGCAAGTTTGTTTCCTTCTTTGAGAAGGCCCTTTCCCCTAGACGTATTTTTCCCCTCTAAAAGTTTTTTTTTTAAACCTTTAATTGGGAATTTTTAGGTCCCAATGTGGAATAATATATCCTTTTTTTACATTGGGAATGGGGCCATGAATTTGAACGGGAACTTAAAAACACTGACAAAGGTATAGAGCTATTTAAACTGAGTATTTATGATTTTTGAAAGGAAATCACTGTAACAAACTACGAAGGGATAATAAACATGTGTGTTGAAAAGAAAAACAGATTCATAAATTTGCCGAGCAACAGATACGAATTTGGCAGAATTCAGTATTTAAAATAATTGAGTACCGAGAATTGAGTAATGTCAACCTATTAATTGTTCATTGGTAAACAAATAAGTACAATTGAAACAACAAATCGATCTCATCATATAAGTTAACCTGATCCAGTATAGAAAATTATTGTATAATTAAATTATATGTTGCCTTGAATTTGTTTGAAAACAGTAAAATATGTTAAATTGATTATTTAAAACTTTCATTATTTCCCCCCAAAAATAGGCGTTTCGCGCTTTTTTTTCCCTTAAAAAAAGGCAAGGTCTTTCCCAAAAATCAGATAAAAAAATCTGTCACGTTATTGATTTGTGAAAAAAAATAATAGTGGAAGCAATTAGAGAGGTGATATGAATAATCGTCAGTAGTTTAATTAATAGCTGAATTCATATATATATATATATTATATATATTTATATATATATATATATATAAATATATAGGGAGGGGGACCCCTCCCAAACCCTCCCCGGTTGGGCCCCCAGTCAAAAAATCCTAGATACGGCCCTGGTTAATATACAAATTATAAATTGATTCCATGTGGAAATAGATGTTATCTTAAGCATTGTTATGCAACGATATGAATATATCACGTTAAAAGCATAAAAAGTGCTGTCCATTTAGCTCGCGTAAAAAATGGGTATTGATTTAGTTGTTGCTAAAGAAAATTGATGACACACATGCACCATGCCACAGCTAATAAAGGTCATCACGTTTCCAAATATTTTGTTATTATATGTTTCTGTACATTTGTCGGTGAATAAATCTTCGCTGAATCACACTAAATTGCCTGATTTGTAAAATAATGTGAAATATGTTGAAAAAACGTATAAAACCTACTCACCCTGTACAATTAGCCTGTGCGAGGGCCCGGATGCTCCCAAAAATGTGCTCCCGAAATTTCGGAATTTATATCGAATATTGCCAATAAACACCAGAAGATCTATGTGTTTATTAATAGATCTTTGATAAACATCCAAGCAGACATATACGTCTATAACCTGCCATTTTGACAAACAAATATTGTTTAGGCCTATTGATGGATCTTTGGTTTACTAGGTAAATCTATGTTTCAAAATGTTGCCAATCGTTGTGTGACGAATCGTTATTAAATACTTAGTGTCATACAAATCTTTCTTTTATTGCAGTAGTGGATAAATAAAAGATCGTGACTTTTTTCCGCAATGTTTACACATGTACGTCATAATCGCAGTAAACAATATTATGTCGATATACGCAACGTGACAGTCACGCACGTGATTATGTCTGAGTCATTGTATGTGGGATGTCCTTGAACTATAAATAGAAAATAATGCCGCTAAAAATAGCACGACGCGCACCGGGTTACCTGATGCAAAACGAGGCACGGAAGAAGTTAAACAATTCATCAACTATTTCAATTTGATGTGTGTTTACGAAAAACAGTGTTCTGGAAAAGTATTTGTGAAAGCGCTCTTAAAGGACTTTTTATAAGCTGTTAACATTTGGTAAGTTGCCATTATTTTCAAAAAAAGGAAATATGATCTAATTTAGATGGTCACAGGTAAATTAGGCTACGATAAATCTTTGTGGGTGGGGAATCCTGCCTTCCTGTGTTTATTTGGACAGACCAACCCAGCCCTTTTATTTGGGAATGTTGGCAAGTTTGGTTGAACATTTCTGTAAATCGGTCATATTATGTTTTGTGATTTGTGTTTTATACTGAGTTCAACCGATAGACTTCAACATTGTTATAATGGCAAGGTTTAGATATGAACAACTTTTCAAAGAGGAAGTTGTTATGCATGTACATCATACATGTCACGTTTTTGCCTGGTAATGTTATGGCTTTAAATGATGCAATTATGTTTGTAATATTTAATTAAGTTCACTACATATAAATAATATTACAATGTTTGAGATATCTAACCTGATAATCTAATAAATGAGGCTTTTGAAACTAGTTTAGTTGCTCTCTTTTTATATCTCTATTTTATATATCTTTATTTATCTCTTCAATGCTCTAATTAAGCTAGTTTTGTTATACTGGATTCAAGAGAGAGTCTATCAAGATTTCATAAATTTGTTTATAGATGTGTTGGCTAAAGTTGTTGATTCATGCAAAATGAAAGTGATTTTTGAAATTCTTGCTAATTGCATGCTTCATAGTACATGTGTATCGCTTGAGTGCCAAAAAACGTGTAATGAAAGAAAACATTCCATCAATGATTAGATCCTTAGGCAATAGGGCAAAGTTAGACCAGTGTTTTTTTCACCATTTTGGAAATGGGGCCGGGTCCCTCTGGATTGGGAAAAATCACGGTGTTTTGACCAAAATTAAGAAATTAGTGTTTTTGTTGTTTTGCTAACACATGCTTACAAATTGAGAATAAAGTGTGTTCAAGATTAAATTTTCTAAGGTTCAACGTATCTATAGAGCTGGATGGGAGATGAACTAAATTTTCGAAACCTCCAAATGGGAATTTTTAGGTCCCATTTGGGAAAAATATACTTTTTCAATTGGGAATGGGGCCAGTTACTGGCCCCGATTTTGAATGAAAAAAAAACACTGTAGACAATTATAATATATGAGCCTCACTCTGTGAAAAGGGGGTTTAATGCATGTGCGTAAAATGTCGTCTCATCGTCTCATATTAGCCTGTGCAGTTTGCACTTTGCACAGGCTAATCAGGGACAACACTTGCCGCTTTTATGATATATTTCGTTTAAAGAAAGTCTCTTCTAAGCAAAAATCTAGTTTAGGCGGAAAGAGTCGTCTCTGATTTGTCTGTGTGGACTGCACATGCTAATCTGGGGCGGCACTTTACGCACAAGCATTAAACCCCCTTGTCACAGAGCGAGGTTCATATGAAAAGTAGACTAATAATGTTGACCAGAGTCTTACTTGTAGTGCTTAAAATGTTATAGATTAATAATATTTTCCATAGATATTGGTTCACCATGAATTTTAACGGCAATTAAGTTTCAAATGAAATGGTGTTATACTTAATAGACATTCATTGTATTATGAGCAAAACCGATACTGTCAGTAAATCTGCTTATTTCTCCGCTGACCTTTCAGTACATAATAAATTAAAAGTAAATAAGAATTGAAAAATATACATTAACACTAACAGTAAAGTTTGTATCATCCCACCAGCTTTGCTATTATGGATGGCCTTGGGCAACACTCAAAATCATGTTATCATAATTACAGGAATTTAGGATAACTTATCAGAAACACACAGCTCATAACAGTCCACGAGTTCTCCCCAATTTCCCTCGCTTCTCCGCAGGCAGTATCTCCGAGGGAGATAACGAAAATCCAGCGATACGCGGCGTTTGCATGATTTGGGACTCCGCGGTTAACGATCGGCAAAATTGATAAGCCGACGCGGCGGCCCTTGGCATTGGCAACGCGGGGGAAACTCCGTGTTTTACGAGATAACGATCAATTTAACTTTGTTTGACTTCCTGATTTTCAAATAAAATTACATTTATTACAAGTACATTTATATATATCGATCCCCACGGTAATGCTTGTAGAAGTAGTTGTTGTAAATGTTGTAAAGAAAACTCGTTCATTTACGACAAACAAAATGTCGTCTTTTAACTGATACTTACCAATTAATATAATCACAGTTTGCAACATTGTTTTTATTTTGTTAATTTTATCCAAAGTTTTCATGTTAGCAGGTGTTTTTTCTATACTGAACATGTAAACAAATGACCGAGGACTCTATTAAAAGTCTTGCAAAAATTCACAATCTGTGAATTGACAGTTTGACGTCATCAAAGGAAAACCGCTTCCTGTCTGAAGGCATGAAAAACACACCGTTCTTGCCGACAAAATTGGCTTCCTTTGTTAGCAATCAACACGCTAAACCAATCGGGTGTTTATAACTCAAAAGCAACCGTCAAAATATGATATAGCACGTGCTTAGCTCGGCCTTTCGAATCTTTTGCAGGGAACAGAGGTGGAGTTTAACAGTTAATTGAACACGTGTTTTACGGAAGTTGAGTCCTGAATGGCCGTTATTACTGGATCTAAGATTTGAAACAACAAATAAATATATCTCAGGTTTTCAGAGATAGGCCGATTTCCCAACTGTGTGTACAGTTATTAACAATGGCGTCCGCGTGTTCACGAAATTCGAAACACATTCATCTTAAATAATGGTGTCTTGATGGATTATTACTGGATTTTATTTTATTTTTTTGGCATACCCAGTAGCACACTGCTACCGCGGTGTTGCATGGCGCAGTCCTGATAAGAACGGAAATTGTCTGCATTTACCGACTAGGCTAAAGTAATACACGCCGCGGGTATGAGCGAACTGCTACATACACTGTTTCTAACAAATTGATAACACGAATGATTCGGCACATATTTGCGCGTGCCTACTTGGTTGGAAAAAAATTGCGATCGACATATATTTAGCGCAACAATCGCGCACGTCTTTCGACCTCCCTTAAAAATTGTTATTATGCACCGTTATAGAAACTGAAAGTACAGACGCTTTACAAATACATGCATGACGTAAATATTTTGGTCAGACGCTTAATTTACTATGAAATTTAGTCTGCATAGCGTTTGAATAACTCCGACTGTTTTGCGCCTCCGTTTGTG